>JASDQU010736018.1:262539-274466 GCA_032191745.1 Picea mariana | reverse complement strand
ATACCTGCGACATGTTCTTTGATGGAGATTTCAGCAGATTGGAAATCCCACTTGTTAGTGGAATATTCCAAGAACAAGTTCTCTTGTGAGGTGATGGATGGGTAGATATAGGATGAATGGTATAGGGTCATTAATGATGTCATATTTTACAAGGATAGAGTCTACTTGGTGCCAGATTTAGGGCTTAAGAAGAAGACCCTCACCGCGGTTCATGATTCACCTCTAGCAGGCCATCAGGGGTTTTTCAAAACCTACAGATAGATCAGAGAGAGGTTCTTGTGGAAGGGCCTCAAACAAGACGTTATGAGACACGTCAGTGAGTGCATGACTTTCCAGTATAACAATTCAGAGCATGCTCTTCCAGTAGGGATACTTCAGCCACTCCCCATTCCAGAGCAGAAATGGGAGAGTATATCTATGGACTTCATCATAGGTCTACCCAAGGTCCAGGGTAAGGATTGTATCTATGTAGTGGTCGACAGATTGACCAAGTTTTCTCACTTCTACGCCATACCGACAGAGTACAATGCAGTTTAGGTAGTTGAGCTTTTCTTCAGGGAGGTATTCACACTTCATGGGTTGCCGAAGAACATCGTCAATGACAGGGACAATCGGTTCATAGGTACATTTTGGAGAGAGTTGTTTCGATTGGTGGGGACAGAGTTGACACCTAGCACCAGCTATCACCCTCAAACAGATGGACAAACCGAGATTGTCAACAAGTGGGTTGAAGGGTATTTGAGGAACTATGTAGGAGGACAGGAGAGAACGTGGGTAAAGTGGTTACATTTAGGAGAACATTGCCACAACACCACCTTCCACATGTCCATTGGTATGACACCCTTCCGAGCATTGTACGGATATGATGCTCCCACTTTGGTAGACTTGGTATTCGGGGAGAGCAGATCTCCCAAGGCCAAGGATTGTATCATATAGAGTTGGGAGATTCTCAAGTTGTTGAAAGAGAACCTGCAAGCAGTGCAAAACCAATAGAAGATAAGTGCAGACAAGCACAGGATAGAGTGCAACTTTGAGGTTAGAGATTTGGTTTTCTTGAGACTCCAACCCTACGGACAGTCATTTCTGAAGAAGAGTGGGGCTGAGAAGCTCAAGCCCAGATTTTATGGTCCTTATATGATCATGCCCCGAGTAGGTGAGGTTGGTTACAAGCTAGAGCTTCCAGAGGGGAGAAAGATTCATAATGTGTTCCACGTGTCTTGCCTAAAAAAGGCAGTGGGACAATTCATTAGCACATTAGAGGAGCTTCCCCAGTTGGATGAGGAGGGAAATTTGGAGGAGGTTTTGGAGTTCCAGGAGCGGAAATTGAGGAGCATGGTCATCAGAGAGTGTTTGATCAGATGGAGAGGGCTTCCAGTAGAGGATGCTACTTGGGAGAGGGAGCAGGTGTTGCAGCACCCTCGACTAGTATTGCTTAAGGATAAGCAATTTCAGGAAGGGAGAACTATAATGTCTCTTTCCAAATAGGAGCTCCAGAGAGGAGTATTAATGATCTAAATCACCCCGTTAGACTATATCCAGGGCCAACGAGGGGTAAACAGGGTTACTAGAGGTCACTCCAATCATAGGTGTCATATTCGGAAAGTGACATTGAGCTAAAAAGGGTTAAAAGCACTTTTAAGTCATTAGGAGCTAAAAATAGAAGTTAATGGTGAATTAGGGTTTCAACATTGAATTAGGGTTTCAACAATGATTTAGGGTTTTGGAAGTCAACAGTGAATTAGGGTTTCAGCATGATTTAGGGTTTTGAAAGTCAACAGTGAATTAGGGTTTCAGCATGATTTAGGGTTTTGGAAATCTATAAAGGAAGGGTCAGCGACATAATTCATCATTATATGCAGATTGTGACTTGTCATTGAGGAGAAGAGCCACATCTTAGGAGAGATAGTTCAGTGTATTCCATGAGGAAGACACCAGTTGGCTGATTTCGGTGTTGAAAGACACACCCTAGTCACCGGGAAGATCATCCAGGTCTTCCATCATTCTTCATTGATTCTACAGTGCTCCCATATTTTGGGTATTATCTTTTAGTTGCTTATTTGTATTCTGGATAAGATACTTTTGTCTTTTTATCTAGCCGAGTATTGTTATTTTATTCAGCCACAGTTGCTTATTTGTTTTTTGGCTAAGATCCTTTGTCTATTGATCTAGTCAAGTATTGTCAGTTTATTCAGCTGCATTTGGCCATTTTGTGATCCACAGAGATATCATAATACAAACTTTGCAGTCCTTTGTCGTGTTTATTATTAGTATGATCATTTATATGTTGTAAAAATTTGATCCTACACACACATTAGCAGTGTTTACTAGACTAGCCAAGTCAGGAACATTACAGTCGAGATTGTTGCAATTTGGTTTGTCCTTGAAGATACTGTAAGGGTTGGTGATCTGTATGTATAATGGTTTCCTTCCCTAACAAGTAGTGCTTCCATTTCTTTACACTCTGGACTAATGCATACAACTCTTTATTATATGTAGGATAGTTAACAACAGCTTGGTTAAAAGTTTTAGAGTGGTAACATATAGGCTTACGATATTGCATTAATACTACACCCATGGCGTATTCATTGCCATCTGTCTCGATCTAAAAAGGTTGTTGAAGATTTGACAATGCTAATACTGGTGTGGTATTGATCTTTCCCTTCAAAGTGTCAAAAGGTTTTTCTTGCTTTCCTTCCCACTGAAAATTTTTCTTCACATTGGTTAAGGCATGCAGAGGAGTTTCTATGAAGGAGAAGTTGGGAATGAATCTCCTCCAATACTGGACAACACCTAAGAAGCTTTGAACTTCGGTTACACTTTTTGGCTCAGGCCAATTTACAATTACACAAACTTTGGAAGGATCAATTTTCAATTGTCCTCCTCCCACAATATGACCTAAGTATACAAGTGCAGTCTTGCCAAATTCACATTTAGACAATTTTACATACATGTAACACCCTGTTTCCCCCATTTTGTAAATATAACTATATTAGCCAAGGAAATGTGGAAAAATCAAAGGTGTGAATCTTTGATTTGATGGAACTTTGTATAAAAGGCCGATGAATGTAAATTATTTTATTTCAATAGAAAATGGATACGTGTTGCATGGTTGTTGGAAAGGGGATGTGCTAAGAGTGACCACGAATGCTATGAAAAGGTGGTGGAGGGGACCAAGAATGGTTGCGTTAACCTCCACTGAACCAATACTTTATTGGATTTAATTACTTAGGATCATAACAACCCTCTGACCCAGGAATGAATTACAGTCAGGCTGGTAGGTGGGAAGACCTCCTCAAGATTTAATGAGGGGATGGGGCAAACCACCCATCTATAAGGCTTCCAAACCTGACCACGTACTAGGAATTCGAGCCATATGAAATCTTGTTGAGGAAGGAAAGAAAGGAAGTGTGGTGGGTAGAGGAAGACCTGCAAAGAGTGCATAGACGAGAGCATAATCTCTCAAGTCCAAGGAAGGAATGAGAAAAAAAATGGGAGTGAGTTCTGATAAAAAAAAATAAAGACTGAGCCGGGAGAAGGAGAGTAACCTTTGTCCCTATATATTTATGTATTGGGAGAAGGAGAGTAACCTTTGTCCCTGACTTTCGTTGATCTAGAAGAAAGAGATTGAATCTCAAAGCATTGTGGTCTAAGCTTGGGGGTGGCCAGTGGTAAAGACATTAGGAGTGACTGAGCCTATGGTTGGGTGGAAACGAGCACCCCTTTCAGCAGTCACATCACACCTTATGGTTCTAATGAGTGTTTTCATGCCTTGTTCTCTGAATTGGGAATAATGGATGCATGTGTGTATTTATGTGTCTATAATTTTTTTCTTCATTGAAATGAATAATTTATGAGTATGTGTTTGTTCCCTTGACAACTTATGCTTTTGCTTTATTTTCCATATGCTCCAGTTTAATCCCTCGAAGGCGTTTCTCCCCAGGAAATTACATCACAGTCCCAGAGTCGGAGCAAGCCTCTTGGCTTTGCTACCATCTTGGTAACCTCACGAGTTACCTTGCCTTGTTTCAGAGCTTAAAATTGTATGAGTTAGGGAGGCATTTCCTTCACACTAGTAGTCTAAGAGACTTTGAACTCACGCCTGAGTCCTTAACCAAAAACCCGGCTAAGAGTAGATTTCATAGCCCAAGAGTCATCTAGAGGTCCATCTAACCTGGGTCTAGGAACCCTGCGCTAAAAGGAGTTATCTCATGAAGGTTTCAGAACTTCAGGATTTCGAAACTATGATGTGTCAAATTTCATGATAGTCAAAGTTACTCGAGATACCGGAGTAATGAGAGCCGTAGATGACTTAAGAACCTGACAACGGAGAGGGACGTGAGTCATTCATCGGTAGGAGAAGCTATCACATTCGTTAGATCAAATAAAATACCTACTGGAGTTAATGAGTTAAACACCAGCCTCTCGATTACATCGATGGTTGGGAATCATTGCAAAGTGCAGAGGGGAAATTAGCGGACTTGCTAGTTCGCGGCCCACAATTCACCAACATCGTTGATCTCGTCGGGTTGGAGGATCAATGACTAGGATTAGATAGAGTCAGGAGATCACTTCCAAAATCAAGGAGATTGGACCCTACAATCACTATGAATCATCGATCTGTGAATGGAGATCAATGGTGGGGAATCATTGCATAGCGCAGAGGGGAAATTAGCGGATGTGCTAGTTCATGGCCCACAATTCACCAATGTCGTTGATCTTGTCAAGTTGGAGGATCAATGACCACGATTTGATCAAGAAGGATGAGTACTTTTCATATTGCAGAGATTGAGCTCTCTGATTAAGCGTGAGCACGTTGGGGCCCCATCATCTCTATGAACTTTCAATCGACGAACAAATCGGTATTGGCTGGATCATGACCATCAGACCTAGAAAAGTTGTTGGGAAGATAGTCATGAGCTCCTTTGGAAATCCATGGAGTAACAGAGTCTGTCTGTGCCTTCGATCTAAGAATAGGGACACGTGGCAAAAATCTGTCGACTTTGGGTGTAAGCACTCCAGGAGAAAGCAATTTGGAGAAAGGTTGAAACCCCCAAAGGTCGAAGGGTCGAAGCAAATCTGAGTCATCCAAGCCAAAGGGATAGGTGTCGTTAGATCCTTCACTTCAGAGTAAAGTCACTATGGGAGAAAAGGGGATCTGTTGAACAAGAAACTCCCGAAGTCCGGAGAGTCGTAGTCCATCTAAGTCATTCATCAGCTGAGGACAGATGTCAGCAATTCTTCTATTTCGGAAGATATCCACTTTGGAGGAAAGTGGGGTCACAAGAGTTGAGAACTCCCAAAGTACATCGTGACCATTGATCTGAAAGAGACACACGTCGATAGATAATTGAATTCGGGTTAAATCACTCCGGGAGAAATGGTGGTGTGAGCGTCTGGTACTCCCAAACGCTGAGGTCCCGAAGTGGACCTGAGCCATTGATTTATATGGATGTGTGGCACCTGATATGGAACTTTGGGTACAAAGTACTTCAGAGGAAAAAGAGTTGGAGTGCTCAGAACCTCTGAACGCCAAAGCCCGAAGAAGATCATAACCGTCGATCACAAGGGATGTGTGGCATTCGATCTGTAACTCCGGGTATGGAGTACTTCGGAGGAAAAAAGTGTAGGAATGTTTGAAACTCCCGAACGTCAAAGTCCTGAAGTAAATCAGGGCCATTGAAATCCCTGAGGACATGCGGCATCAGATTGTGAACTTCAGAGGTTTTCCACTCCGGAGGATTCATGAGGTGGTCGTCTTGGCACATGTTGTCTTGGCATCTGGTCATATCCCGTGGTCATATGCAAGTATAGGGGGATGAAAGAACTCGAAGATCTTGGGAAAGGATATCTGTATGTTCTAAGCTCATCTCAGAGCATGGAATTCGTGGTTGGAAATCTCTGCAAGAGCATAATGGAATAGAGACCCCTTAAGGAGGGTATTGTTCTCTCAATAAGAAATATTTTTTTATGCCCCTTCATGGGGGTGTTACAAATTGGTAGCATAGCATGGCTACAACACTTCACCTGCTTGGGCTCATGGATGAGTCACTTAAAAAACAAAAACCATATTTAGATTACTTTTAAGAGTGACACCCTATCTTACCTCTTTCTTAAAAGAGTTTGGTTAAACTTTTATTGAGGAAAAGAATGAAACTTTCTACTATGTGTGTGCATTTAAATAAATTTGAACTGTGTATTTTCCATAAACTAATAGATTGTTGGCTAACAAAAAGTGTTTTATCAGCACTCAAGTGGTCAGTAAATCACGGGAAGACTTCAAGTCTAAAGGATGTTGACGTGCTATGAAGCAGGGGATGACTCTCAAAATAGAGACGAAGAATCTGATGAAAGGAGGGTGTTGGAAACCCCTCCGGATCTGGTTGAAACAGTAAGGAGCCTCAGGGCTGAATTACAGAGTTGCAAGGTCGACAACGAGAAATTGCTAAAGGAGCAAGAAAAACAAATAGAAAGTAATGCAGTCTTGTTGTAGAGCTTATCCGACATACAGAGGCAATTGCAGCATGAACCCGCAACCATTCATGTGGACCGACAACATGTGAAGAGAAGTCAAAGTCCACCTGATATCTGAAAAAATATCCCTATAAGTGACCACACTAGGAGAAGTACCTCAAATAAGGCCCAAACTGGAGGCAGGGGACACTCATCTGGAGAATCCTCTGGAAAGTAACATGGAAACTTCGAGGGATCTTCTAGTAGAAAAACTAGCTCACATTCTCAAAGGAAAGGAAAGAAGCGAAAGAATTCCAAAAGTCGTGATCCTGAAGAATTCAAGAAATCCAAACCACCCTCTTTCGATGGAGAGATTAAGAAAGGGGAAGAGGCTAAAGCTTGGATTCTTGGTTTAAAGAAATACTTCAGAGTCCATGACTACTCTAAAAACTTGAAGGCTCGAATAGCCATCTTCAACCTGAATGGAAAGGCTTCCATTTGGTGGGAAGACCTTAGAAATGTGAAAGGATACCATGAGAAGGACTTGTAATGGAAACAGTTCAATAAATACTTCAGGAATAAGTATCTGTCAGGGAAATACATGGATGGGAAGACTAAGTATTTCTATGAACTCGAGATGGGACAACTCACCATAGATGAATATGTCAATAAATTCCTTGAGCTACTGAGGTATGTACCCTACATAAAGGATGAAAAGTTAAAAGTTCATCGATTTATTAGTGGGTTACCTCAGACCTACTGGGATAGGAATGAGTTTGATGAACCAAATACCTTAGAAGAGACCATCCAAAAGGCAAGGTATTGTTATGAATAGTTAGGGAATAAGACAGGACCTCACGAGAATAGGAGGAATAAGAGTAGTTCAGGATTCAAGAAGAAGGGGTTTAGATCCTCAAGATTTAAGAACTATGGGAAAGGTTCTAGGATGAACCTTCCTAATATAAGTGTGTATCAGCAAAATTTCCCCTCTCATAATGGAAATAAACCTTTTGAGGTAGTCCCAGGAAAGACTGATAACCCAAAGAAAGAACCCTTAAAATGGTGGGGTTGTGGAGAAGAACATCAGTTGAGGGATAGTCCACACAGACAATAGAATAGTAGGAGAGTCTACAATATCCAGGAAACTACCATCGTCAATGATGTGTCTAGGAGCATGCCAAAAATTTATGCATCCTTGGACAATAATCAAGCCGACCACCAAGCTTCAGTGGTGGACATGGAAGATATGATCGCCAACCACCTAGTTTCTATTTTAATTGAACCTGGTTCTAATTTGATTTATGTGGCCCCTTAGACTATTGATAAGTGTAAACTACAACCAGTTAGACATGTTAAGCTATGGTTGGTACAACTAACCACTTGGACCAAAAGGAAAGTAACAGAGGCCATACCATCTTGTCAATTCATCATATATGGATTTCCCACTCGAGCAACCCTTAACATACTTCCCCTAGGATCTTATGAATTGTTGATTGGTATGGACTGGTTGGCTTTTTATAAAACTAAGTTGGACTATTACCATAAAACTTTAGAATGTGTAAATGAAGAAGGGAGAAAGATAACCCTCCAAGGGATTCAGAATCCTGTCTCAGTGAGACAAATATCAACCCTTCAAATGAAAAAGTATTGTAGAAAGGGGTGTCCTTTATATGAAATGCAGTTGTTGGAATCTGTTGAGGATGACCAACCAAACCTAGAGGACCACCCCATATTAAGAGAATATAAAGACATGTTTCCAAAAGAGGTACCAGGTATACCTCCAAGAAGAGACATTGATTCTCAATAGAACTTGCACCAGGAACAATGTCAGCATCTAGAACTCCCTATAGAATGAGTACGCCATAGCTGGTTGAGCTCAAGCTACAACTAAAGGAGACGATGGACAAAGGCTACATCCAACCCAGTGTATCTCCATGGGGATCACCCATCTTGTTTGGGAAAAATAAATATGGCACACTCCAACTGTGCATATATTATAGACAACTCAATAAGACAACCATAAAGAACAAGTACCCCTTACTAATAATTGATGACTTGTTCGACCAATTGGGAGGTGCTTCCATTTTCTCAAATATTGACTTAAGGTCTAGATACCATCAAGTATGAATTAAGGATGAAGACATCCAAGAAATAGCCTTCAGGACGAGGTATGGTCACTATGAATTTGTGGTGGTGCCATTTGGGTCAACCAATGCCCCCACCACTTTTATGTGTTTGATGAATAATGTACTCAGCAAATTTCGGGACAAATTTGTATTGGTTTTAATTTTTGATATCTTAATCTACTCCAATAACAAAGAGGAGAATGAAGAACATATTAGACTCATACTTCAAGTGCTAAGAGAGTATCATCTCTATGCTAAGTTTAGAAAGTGCAACTTTTTCCAAAAGCAAGTCCATTACTTAGGCCATGTTATTTCTAAAGAAGGGGTGGAAGTAGACCCTGACAAGATCAGATCTATTATGGAATGGCCTACCCCAAAGGATGTATCTGATATCAGATCTTTCATGGGCTTAGAAGGATATTATAGAAGGTTCATAAAAGGGTTTTCTAATATTAGTTGTCCAATCACTTCCCTTCAGAAAAAGGGGGTTAAATTCACTTGGACATCAAAATGTGAAGAAACATTTCAGGAACTGAAATACCTCCTAACCCATGCACTCGTGTTGAAGATTGCAGACCCTGATAGTGATTTCCTCATGTGTACAGATGTTTTCAAGGAAGGACTCGGAGAAGTCCTTATGCAAGTGGGACGTGTAATTTGCTATGCGTCCAGGAAATTGAATGAGCATGAAATCAATTATTTGACCCATGACCTAGATTTGGTTTCCATAGTAAATGCTTCAAAATTTTGGAGGAATTACCTCTTGGGTAGGATATTTGTACTTATGACAAACCATTGTGGGTTGAGGCACCTGTTTGATCAACCAAAACTCAATTCCATGAAAGCTAGGTGGATGGATTTCCTTAGTGACTTTGACTTTGAAATCAAGAACATCAAAGGAAAGGAAAATAGGGTGGTTGATGCCCTTAGCAGAAGTATAAAAATGATTCACCTAGAAGAGGTAAGCACTTGTGAAACGGATGTCAAGGAAAGAGTCAGGAATGCACAAGAAATAGATGCATTCTTCAAGACCATGACCTCATACCTAAGGCAAGAGCCTACAAGGATAAAGTATGAAGGCTACCATATGCTCGATGAAGGCATGATGACCTACAAAAACATATTGTATATTCCAAACTTTGATGACTTGAAGAGGTTCATAATGGATGAACTACACAAGAGACCATATATTGGTCACCCAAGATATCAGGAAATGATCATGGCCACTAGGAAACAATTTTATTGGCCTAGATTGAAGAAATACATAGCTGAATATCTAGCTAAGTGCCTAGAATGCTAGCAATTTAAGGCAGGACACCGGTACCCAGCAAGTTTGTTACAACCCCTACCCATCACAAAATAGAAATGGAAACCATCTCCATGGATTTCATCACCGGATGACCAAAATCAACCAAGAAAAATGATGCCATCATGGTTGTGGTGGACAAACTGAGTAAGTATGCTCACTTCGTTCATGTCAAGTCAACTTGCAAGGCAATAGATATTGCCAACATATTCATGAAGGAGATACTCTGACTGCATGGCATGCCTAGGGAAATTGTATCTGAAAGAGACACCAAATTTACTTCAAGCTTTTGGAAATCCTTAATGGATGGTTTTGAGACTAAATTGTTGTTCTGCACAACCTATCACCCTCAAACTAATGGAAAGACAGAAAGAGTAAACCAAATATTAGAATACATTTTAAGGATGCATGTAATGCATTAGCCTAAGAAGTGGGAAGACTACCTACCATTGGTAGAGTTTGCCTGCAACAACGGTTTTCAAGAATCCTTGAAGATGATCCCTTTTGAAGCCTTCTATGGTAGACAGTGCAAGATTCCAATCAACTGGAGTAATTCAGTGGAAAGAATTACAATCAGACTCGACATGCTGAAAGAAATGGAACAACAAGTGATTCAGATAAATCAAAATCTAAATATTTCTCAGGATAGACAGAAAAGTTACGTCGATAGAAAGAGAATTCCCAGAGATTTCAAGATAGGAGACCATGTCTATCGCAGAGTTAGACCCAGGAAGAGTTCCCTGATAATGGGATCTTGTGCCAAGCTGTCACCTTGGTATTGTGTACCCTTTGAAGTCTTAGATAGAGTGGGACCTGTATCCTATAGGCTAGGCACTTCCTCCCACAATAAAGGAACATAATTCTTTCCATGTTTCATTATTGAATAAATATTTACATGATTCAATCGTATAATTGACTGGTCTATGATCCAGGTGGAGCCAAAGGGAGAATTCCTGCCAGAACCTCAATGCATACTAGACAGGAAGGAAACCTCACTCAAGAACCAAACCATTTCATAGGTCAAGGTGCAGTGGAAACACTTTGGCCCAGATGAGGCTACGTGGGAAATGGAGGATGCCATGAGACAGACATATCTGATTTTGTTTACTCCTGTATATACATATTATGTTGATAGATAGAACATCGGGGATGATGTTCCTTTAAGGGGGAGGGAATTTTCACACCATGTTTCCCCTAGTTTGTAAATATAACTATATTGGCCAAGGAAATATGGAAAACTCAAAGGTGTAAATGTTTGATTTGATGGACCTTTGTATAAAAGGTAGATGAATGTAAATTTTGTTATTTTAATAGAAAATGGATACGTGTTACATGACCGTTGGAAAGGAGATGTGCTAAGAGAGACCATGAATTCTATGAAAAGGTACTGAAGGGGACCAGGAATGGTTGCGTTAACCTCCACTGAACCAATACTTTGCTAGATTTAATTGCTTAGGATCAAAACAACCCTCTGACCCAAGAATGAATTACAGTAAGGCTGGTAGGTGGGAAGACCTCCTCAAGAGTTAATGAGGGGATGGGGAAGACCACCCATCTATAAGGCTTCCAGACCTGACCACAGACTGGGAATTCAAGCCACATGCAATCTTGTTGAGGAAGGAAAGAAAGAAATTGTGGTGGGCAGAGGAAGACCTGTGAAGAGTGCAGAGACGAGAGCCTAAGATCTCGGGTTCGAGGAAGGACTGAGAAAAAAAATGGGAGTGAGTTCTGATCGCAAAAAATAGAGACTAGGCTGGGAGAAGGAGAGTAACCTTCATCCCTATCTATTTATGTATTGGGAGAAGGAGAGTAACCTTCGTCCCTGACTTTCGTTGAGCTAGAAGAGAGAGATTGAATCTCAAAGCATCGTGGTCTAAGCTTGAGGGTGGCTAGTGGTAAATCCATTAGGAGTGACTGAGCCTATGGTTGGGTGGAAACACGCACCCCTTTCAGCAGTCGCATCATGCCTTATGGTTCTCATAAGTGTTTTCATGCCTTGTGCTCTGAATTGGGAATAATGGATACATGCATATATTTATGTGTCT
>JASDQU010736018.1:243704-255631 GCA_032191745.1 Picea mariana | reverse complement strand
CTTTACCGCATCCACAAAAAAATCCCAAGTGGGATCGACCCCATATATTCCAGACTCCTCTGTGGAAATTTGCTCCCCGTAAGTTTCACACCAATGTTTGACATGAGGGAGAGCTTTAAGGAGTGCGAAGGTGATCTATTCTTTGTTGGAAAAATTATGAACAGAGAAATAACCTTCTAGCAGAGTTAACCACTTTTCTAGGGCTTCTGCATCTATCTGTCCTTCAAATACAGGAATATCAAAATTAACTTGTACCTTGAAAGGAAAGAGGCCTCCAAAATGGCCACTTGATGCAGATGCACCTGATGATATCGGCAGGTGTTTAAGGATGTGGGAAAAATTCTCCATCATTTCATCCCTCTGTAGCATGAGAGCTTGCTCAAGCAACAGATTGATAGAATCGTCTGCTCCGTCATTTTTATTTTCTTCCGCCATTGAGGGTTTCTTGGGTGTGTGAGAGTGATTTTATTTAAGAGAGACAAGCTCGAGACCCAACTTCCTATACTCATATCTCATCGAGGAAATGCACTGAAAAAAATGATCAAGAGTAGCCTGCTCTGATACCACTGATCTCGATTATTTTCAGCACGAAATGCGAGTGGAGATATAATAAAAAAATGCACAGAGATATCGCATATATTCAATAAGATAACATAAATGTATCAGAGATGCAACCATAAACACATATATATAGTAATACATGATTTCTATTAATGAAATAATTGTACAGAGACTGTAAAAATATAGAGTGAAAGACCCACTAGAATGGTGGTAGCTTATCTCTGAGAAGAGATGTGACGGCTACTCGCATTCACTAGAAGATGATTACAATGAGCCTCTGAAGGAATTTTTACAATAAACAGGAATGCCAANCAAAAACCCTAGACATCCAAAAACCTAACCCTAGGAGATGAAGCACCAAAAGTCATGTGGGCCTCGTTTGGGTAAGTTAGTACATCAACTTCCCGGGGTCGTAACTTTTGCATACGATCTCCGTTTTAGGCATATGATAGCTCGTTGCAAAGGTATCATTGAGGAGATTCATTTTGGGGGCTCAATCATGCCTTAAGATATTATTGAGAACATTGATCTCGAAAAACCTTCATTTAGGCCCTCAAAATGGCCCCAGAAGTTAAAACCTGCTAAAAATAGTAAATTGCCAAAATTGCCAGAAAACTGTCTTGAGCCAGTCGAAAAATGTAGGTGGCCACCAATTTCCACCTGGATCAATCCTCCCTCCTTAGGAAGAAATGGTCTCCATTGCATTGAGTTCCTGGGGGAGAGGAAAAAGCGTTTGTTGGATCTGCATCTTGGTGAGCTGCTTGTGGTGTTGGAGACGTCGCGCTGCTTAGTTTGTGGAAGACTGTCATGAACCTGTTGAAGCTCAGGTTGTTCAACAAGTCAAACTACATGAGAGGAAGGTGTGCAGAAGGAATATTTGTGCTTTTCTGCAACCTTATTGACCTGCTTATGTTTGATAGAAGGTGCAAGGGGCGGGGCTGTAATGGTTGCAGTGTCCTTCTGTTCCCCTTTTGAACAGATTGTGAAGAAGCTGAATTTTGCAGTATGAGATACTACCTTATGACACTTTTTAGGTAAAACAATAGTTGGAACTACCTGGGGTATTCTTTAGAGATGACCCCCCAACGTAACAATAATGAAACTACAGTGTCGAGACTCATAAGCAGCATGGTGTCTCCACATATATGGTTGGAACAAGAGAACATCATAGACATCCAGTGGGGAAACATCACATATTACCTCATCCTTGAAGGGTTGGATGCCATATGAAAATCAGCACCGTTGGCTGACACGGAGATCTCGTCCTTGCCGAAGCCACCTGATGTTGTATGGTTGCAAGTGTGGTGTTGTCGACAATCCCAACTGTTTGACGACCTCTACTAAGATGACGTTTTTCTGGCTTCCGCTATCAACAATAAAATGCAACGGGGTCCCCTTCACCCACATCTATGAATGAAAAAGGCACTCCCCCTCTTCAGGATCTATTGGTTCCTCTGGTTGAATTGTTGCGGTCGCAACAATCGCAGTGGCGTCTGCGTCAATGATCTATCCTTTACCAGTATTTTTAGAATTAGATTCTGAATTAGGGTTTGGCTCCTTGACTTTGATCTCGGCCACAAACGACTGTTTTGAGCGACATTCATCGGTGTTGTGCCAGAGGATTTTGTGGAAATCACACCATTTTCTGATGTCCTTCTTTGTCTTCCCGTGACCCTTCTTTTCATGTGTCTTGGACTGGTTCTCGGGAGACTATTTGTTAGGGCCATCTTTGTCATACTTTGGTTGTTGCATATTTGCAGATCTGAATTCCTATTTTTTTTGGTGCTTAAATTTTTGCTCAATTTTAACAGCATATTGATAAGCAGCACCAAGTGATGAGATGTCCAGAAAATCCATTTCATTCTGGATGTATCTATGTAGAGCCCCACGGTATTTCAGAACCAAATGTCGCTCAGAGTCTTCGATACCCAGCTTGGTGCACAAGGTATGGAAGGTATTGGTGAACTCCATAACTACCTTGCCCCTCTCTTGTTGTAGTGTGGTCCATCTCATGTATTGGTCCTCATAGTTTCCAAGAGGGTAATATTGTTCCTTTACCGCATCCACAAAAAAATCCCAAGTGGGATCGGCCCTATATATTCCAGACTCCTCTGTGGAAATTTGCTCCCAGTAAGTTTCCCACCAATGTTTGACATGAGGGAGAGCTTTGAGTGCGAAGGTGATCTTTTCTTTTTCGAAAAAATTGTGAACAGAGAAATAACCTTCTAGCAGAGTTAACCATTTTTCTAGGGCTTCTCCATCTATCTATCCTTCAAATATAGGAATATCAAAATTAACTTGTCCCTTGAAAGTAAAGGTGCCTCCAAAGTGGTTTCTTGATGAAGATGTGCCTCATGCTATCGACAGGCTTTTAAGGATGTGGGAAAAATTCTCCATCATTTCGTCCCTCTATCGCGTGAGAGCTTGCTCAAGCAACATATTGATAGGATTGTCTGCTTCGTCGTTGTTATTTTCCTCCCCCATTGAGGGTTTCTTGGGTGTGCAAGAGCGATTGTATTCAAGAGAGACAAGCTCGAGACCCAACTTTCTATACTCAAACGTCGTCAAGGACATGCACTGAAAAAAACGATCAAGAGTAGTCTGCTCTGATACCACTGATCCGGATTATTTTCGACACGAAATGCGAGTGGAGATATAATAAAGAAATGCACAAAGATATCATAGATATTCAATAAGATAACATAAATGTATCAGAGATGCAACCATAAACACATATATACAGTAATATACGATTTCTATTAATGAAAGAAATGTACAGAGACTGTAAAAATATAGAGTGAAAGACTCGCTAAAATGGTGGCAACTTATCTCTGAGAAGAGATGTGACGGCTACTTGTATTCGTTAGAAGATGATTACAATGAGGCTCTGAAGGCCTTTTTACAATAAATAGGAATGAAAAAAACCCTAGACATCCAAAAACCTAACCCTGGGAGATGAAGCGCCAAAAGTCATGTGGGCCCCGTTTGGTAAGTTAGTACATCAACTTCCTGGGGTCGTAACTTTTGCATACGATCTTCGTTTTAGGTGTATGATAGCTCATTGAAAAGGTACCATTGAGAAGATTTATTATTGGGGATCATTCATGCTTTTGATTATGATTGAGAACCTTGCTGTCGAAAAACCTTCATTTAGGCCCTCAAAATGGCCCTGGAAGTTAAAGCCTGCTAAAAATAGTAAATTGCCAAAATTGCCAGAAAATTGTTTTGAGCCAGTCGAAAAAGGTGGGTGGCCACCGATATCCACCTAGATCAATCCTCCTTCATTAGGAAGTAATGGTCTCCATTGCGTTGAGTTCCCGGGGGAGAGGAAAAATCGTTTGTTGGATCTTCATCTTGGTGAGTTGCTTGTATTGTTGGAGACGTCGTGCTGCTTAGTTTGTGGAAGTTTGTCATGAACCTATTGAAGCTGAGGCTATTCATTAAGTAAATATACATGAGAGGAAGGTGTGCATAAGGAATCTTTGCACTTTTCTGAAACCTTGTCGACCTTATTTTGTTGGATAGAAGGTGCAGGGGGCGAGGTTGTAGTGGTTGCAGCGTCCTTCTGTTTCGCTTTTGAATAGATTGTGAAGAAGCTGAATTTTGCAGTATGAGATACTACCTTGTGACACTTTTTAGGTGGAACAATAGTTGGAACTACCTCTAGTATTCTATAGAGATGACCCCCCAATGTAACAATAATGACACTATGGGGTCGAGACTCATAAACATCATGGCATCTCCACATATATGGTTGGACCAATACAACATCACAGACATCCAGTGGGGCAACATCACATAATACCTCATCCTTGAAGGGTTGGATGTCGTATGACAATCGACACTGTTGGCTGACACAGAGATCTCATCCTTCCTGAAGCCACTAAATGTTGTATGGCTGCGGGTGTGGTGTTGTCGACAATCCCAATTGTTTGACGACCTTTGCTGAGATGAGGATTTTTTGGCTTCCACTATCAATAATAAAATGCAGTGGGGTCCCCTTCACCCACTTCTGTGAATGAAAAAGGCACTCCCCCTCTTCAGGATCCATTAGTTCTTCTGGTTGAATTGTTGTGGTTGCGACAATCGCAGTGGGGTCTATGTCAATGATCTTTCATTTGCCAATGTTTTCAAAACAGATTCTGAATCAGGGTTTGGCTCCTTGTCTTTGATCTCGGCCACCAACGACTGTTTTGAGTGACATTCATCAATGTTGTGCCAGGGGATTTTGTGGAAATCACACCATTTTCCAGTGTCCTTCTTTATATTCCCGTGACCCTTCTTTTCCTGTGTCTTGGACTAGTTTTAAGGAGACTATTTGTTAGGGTCATCTTTGTCATACTTTGGTTGTTGCAGATTTGCAGACACGAATTCCCGTTTGTTCTGGTGCTTAAATTTTTGCTCAATTTTAACAACATATCGATAAGCAGCACTAAGTGATGAGATGTCCAGAAAATCCATTTCAGTCTGGATGTATCTGTGTAGAGCCCCATGGTATTTAAAAACCAAATGTCGCTCGAAGTCTTTGATACCCAGCTTGGTGTGCAAGGTATGGAAGGTATTGGCGAACTTTGAAACTACTTGGCCCCTCTCTTGCCGTAGTGTGGTCCATATCATGTATTGGTACTCATAGTTGCCAATAGGGTAATACTGTTCCTTTACCACATCCACAAAAAAATCCCAAGTGGGATCGACCCCATACATTCCAAACACCTCTGTGAAACTTTTCTCCCAGTAAGTTTCCCACCAATGTTTGACATGAGGGAGAGCTTTAAGGAGTGCAAAGGCGATCTTTTCGTTGTCAGAAAAATTGTGAACAGAATAATAACCTTCTAGTAGAGTTAACCATTTTTCTAGGGCTTCTGCATCTATCTAAACTTCAAATACAAGAATATAAAAATTAACTTGTACCTTGAAGGGAGAGGTGCCTCCAAAGTGGTCGCTTGATGAAGATGCACCTGATGCTATCGGTAGGCATTTAAGGATGTGGAAAAAACTCTCCATCATTTCGTCCCTCTATCGCATGAGAGCTTGCTCAAGCAACATATTGATAGGATCGTCTGCTCCGTCATTTTTCTTTTCTTCCACCATTGAGGGTTTCTTGGGTATGCGAGAGTGATTGTCTTTAAGAGAGACAAGCTCGAGACCCATCTTGCTATACTTAGACCTCATCGGGGACATGCACTGAATAAAATGATCAAGAGCAGCCTACTCTGATACCACTGATCTCTATTATTTTTTGCATGAAATGCGAGTGGAGATATAATAAAGAAATGCACAGAGATATCACAATTATTCAATAAGATAAAATAAATGTATCAGAGATGCAACCATAAACACATATATACAGTAATACATGATTTCTATTAATGAAAGAAATGTACAGAGACTGTAAAAATACAGAGTGAAAGACTCGTTAGAATGGTGGTAGCTTATGTCTGAGAAGAGATGTGATGGCTATGTTATAACCCTATAATTCATAGAATCATCTGTTGACTGGAAAATTTTCACTCTGGATGTATTTTGGCTTGCAAATAATATTTCATCTCTACAAATTATTTTCAAGAAAAGGAAAAGAAAAGAAAATTCATGGTTTTGATGCTGAGTGGTTTTTCCTAACCCCATGGAGACAAAAGCAAGGGAAGTAGTGCACAAAATCCACATAATGCACTTATCCTAATTTTTGGAGCAAATATGACTTTGCGCTCACAGAGTAAAGACAACGCATAAATGAACGGTTGAGAGGCTGGCACTGAGATCTATGGTTTACAAGCTTTTTCGGACCCCCCCACCCGACCGTTCTACCTTTAACGGTGGCGGGGGGGGTCCAGAATGAGGCATTTTTCTTTGGTGGGCCCTATCCCAACATGTCATCCATCCTTTTTGCCTGATCCCATCACCTCTTCTGCATCCTTCATCCGCCTCTGCGCCGCCACTCATTCCCTTGTCCTTTCTTCCCTTAGTCGCATCTCGCCCACCACCCATCCATGAATAAACCCACTTAGGATAATAAAAAAATGATTATATTAATTAATAATGATTAGTAATAAGTTTAGTACAGTTAGTTTTATGTTAGACTAATTAATAATATAGTTAGTTTAATAGGCTAGACTGGTTAATAATTAATTGATTAATTAATAAATAAGTTAGTTTAGTAACTAGGATATTGTTTTGTTAATTAAATATTAAATAAAACACAAAACAAATTAAATAAAAATAAAAACATTAAAAAAATTAAAACATTAATAATAAAATAAAAAATTAAATAAAACCAAACAAAATAAAACTTAAACAAATATATAATAAAACATATATAAAACAAAATATAAAAAACAAAACATATAAAACAATAAAACAAAAATTAAAAACATAAAAACTAAAACTGCCCTAAGTCTACCCACCCAAACCTCACATAACATCACACCCCAAATCAACAAATAAATCAAACGGCCATGAAATTTTTCGGACCGCCCCTCGCCATCCGGAGTTTAACGAGAGGGGTGGGGTCCGGAATAGTTGTTTTCCATTACCACCCTTTGAACAGGTGTCAGCCCCACAGGCCAGCGGGACCCCCCCCCCTAAAACCACTTACCACCTGGGGGGGGTCTGGAATACTGCCTTCCCGAAGAAAAAAAAACTACTTTTCCCAATTTTCACCCGTTTTTGCCTGTTCAGCATGTCTTTTTCCGAAGGCGATTCTAGGTAAATGAAGACGGATTTTCAAAATCCGAGAGATTTGTTTTCTCAGCACGGGCTGAAGAACAAAAACCTCTCTCATTTTTTTTACAGGTTCCACAAGAAGAGATAATTAAAGCCATCTTTGAGGCCCTTTTTTCCAGTTTTTCATTTTTCCGTTACAGTCCTGATTTTGCAGGAGCTATTACGGCCAGCTAGAGGCGAATTTGGAAAAACCGAAGGAGGTTTCTGTCCAGCACATGCCCATCTATAATAAAATCCTTCATGTTTTTCCCAGGTGTCTACATTGAAGAGAAACAGATGTCTGTTCAGACCCCTTTTTGCATAAATTAGGCCCGTCTTTCATGGCGGACAGTTCCAGATTTTGGGGGATTTGTGGCTATTTTTGGCTGAGGCGGTTAAATCCGACTCACACAACTTGTTGGGGGATCTCCCTTATTTATTCATAGGATTTTAATGTAAAAGGGTTGTTGATCATTACACCCAGAAAGGCTATTCTCTGTGGTATTTTTCTAATTCACCAGGAATACAAAGGGACTTTTTCACAGGATTCCTGTATGTCGATGATTGGTGAAGTTTTCTTTCTTCGTTGAACGTGATTCTAATCAGTCTTCATTATGTTTCTCTCTTTATAATTTTCAAAAGGAGATTTAATGCAGAATTTATCCCTGATACTCTGTGCCATGCTTTTGAGAATCTTAATGTTTTCCTCTGATACTACAATGAAGAAATTCTTGAATGCTTTTTTGTTGTAATTGATTATCTCGTCTGTTCCTTCTCTACATCATTTTATTTCTAAAGGATCCAAAGTCTGCATTACCTTGCCCTATGGAAATACCTTATAGACCTGTGTTTAATTTCAAACTTGTCACAGACCCCATAGCCCAATGGCCTTCTTTTGTTGTCTCAACCAGAAAACTCCAAGAACATAAGTTACCCTATTCTTCATAACTAGCCTAATATCCTATTTCAAACAAATCTAAATTTGACAGAGAGATCCCTCTCTGAGTCTCAGAGGGCTAGATCCCTGATTCAAAGCGGTTTTGATGTTGCCTCTATGACTGCCTCCATAGCCTTGGGAAAATTACAGAGTGCTAACAGAATGGCAACCGTACTGGGGAACATTTCCCCAGTAGTACACTTCAATCTCCAGATCTGATCACTGATGGTGGACAGTGACCAGACACCAGAAGGCTGAGATCATTCACCTGGCGACTCCAACTAGCTCCAGACAGTGCCGACTCAAAGAATCCACTGGAGGAAGAATTTGAAGCATGACCAAGTAGCCTAGAAAGACCAGGTACTCAAGTTCAAATTACATTCAAGACATCGTTGGTTTTATCTACAATTATGTTTTGTCTTTTTCTAAGCCTGATCAAAAGTATATTGTTGAAGATTACATTGAAAATCTGTAAATTGAGGAGCCTCAAGAGATCAGATCCCCAATTGTAGATTATGTACATGCTCATACACCTATGCACATCCTAGGTGCACCTGTAGAAATCTTAGTGAGATATAAGCCTCCTGCTTTATCTCCTACTCTTGCTAAACCTCTGGATGGTTGTAAGCCTCTTGCTTCACCTCTTGTACCAGCCAAAATCCCAGATAGATACAAGCCCCTAGATTTTCCTCCTATCCTCCATGACCTCCCTGCAAATTACACCAATAATCTGCCTAGGTTTGATGGAGAGAATGTCAATATTACTATTGAAAAACACATCCAGAGGTTTGAAGATTTTCTTGACCTTTATGAGGTTGAAGATGACGATGTATATATCAAGATGTTTGCCCTGTCTTTGCAAGGTAAAGTTAAAAATTGGTTTAGAAATCTTCCAGTTGCAAATATCAGAAATTTTCATCAATTTATGCAAGTTTTCCTAGATAGATGGGTGGTCATGGGAAATGTTTTCCTCGTCCTAGAAGATTATGACCACTTTAAAAGAAAGCCAGGGGAGACAATACATCAGTTTTCAGCCAGATTCAATAAGGTATATCATGCAATACCTACTGATATAAGGCCACCCCCAGGATCAGCTCACTTGCATTACCCAGATGCCTTCGATCCTGAGATGACATTTTAGTTAAGAGAAAGGAACATTGTAAGTCTTGAAGAAATTCAAAAGGTTGCAGTTGATGTGGAGGACAACTTTCTGATCAAAAGGTCAAAGGTAAAGAACAAAAAAAAGGAGAAGTTGAAGTCATTAGAAGCTAAACTGGACATTTTGGCCAGTGCCATGGAAGAGATGATGCAGAAGATCGACAGGAAAGATGATCTTGTTGTCCAAAGACATCATGTTCCATTGACGATCACTGTCCCCAAACATTTTTTTGTTCATCCTTGGTACCATGGTTTGGATAATGATTCTTTCATATATTCCATTCACCATACAGTCAAAGATGAAGTTCAAAATCAGAGAGTGGTGGAAGATTCTCCTAACATGATATGAATGTTCAATAGCATTTCATCCATGGATGATTTACCCAAGTGTGACCAGTATGATGATGATCATGAGGCTAAAATAGATGTGGACTATTCAAAAAAATTAGCAACATGTCGTTGGCAGGAAGAAGATCAGTTACAACTCAGATATGACAATCAACCTTTGCACAACAATCATGATAGCAATGAGGAAAATGCAAAAATTATCGGAGTAAGTAGAAACACTTTGCCCTTATGTTTCTCATCTTTTCAATTTATGAAAAGAAACTCTAGGCCAGTTGTAAATAGTGAAGACAGAAAATTTTTTGATCAACTAGGTGAAGATGCTAGTGCTAATGTGGAGGCTATTCTAAACCCAGAATTGCAACACTTTACCTACTCTGATTTTCAAATTCCAAATGAAAGCTTAAAGCCCGAGACAAATTATGAGTTAATCCAAAATAACTCTGTACCATTGTGCTTTAATTCATTTCAAATTTTGAAGGAGACTCTTGAACAAGTGTTGAAGGATAAATACATAAAAAGTCAAGAAATTTCATTTGAATCAATGCAACAGTCTTGTCAGTCTTTTCAAGATCCAATAGTTGATCAGTTGGATGACCTGTGTTGTCAAAGTCATTTTCCATCATCCAGCCATGGGATAAAAAGTTTTTATGATATTGACATGAGCAGGCAGTCAGTTACAAGGGGGTGTTCAACAGAAGCCACATTACAAATCCCATCAGAGAAGTTGCAACCATGTCAGGAAGTGCATGAGGAGGCAAAGAGCATAACTATGACATCAAATCATGAAGTTGAGTTGGTTAAATTTGAATATCTAGTAATAGGTCAAGTTTATCTTGATTCAGTGGCTATTTATATGGAGAAATTGTTCATCACAAAGCCACAATGCATTCCCAGTATTTCTGTTATATGTCGTGTTTATCAAGCCCCTTATGATGAAGATCAAGATGGGAAGCATTTCATGATGCCTATGCAAGTTCTATTTCTGATATTGTTTGAAAACATTGAAAGAGCAGAGTTGTTAGAGAAGTTTCTTAACTGACTGCATTGGCATTATTGTATCATTTAGAACGACAAAATTATCAGTAGCATAGGGTAGGTAGGAAAAAGTGAATAAGCTCAGCATTCCGAGCATCTCTTTTTCAGCAATGTTTATTTTAATTTGGTTTCAATTGCAAGATCAAAATAGGTACAGGTTGTAGAATAAGATTTTGGGATCAGGCCAATGGATAAAGCACTGGTCTGCATGGTCAGAGGTCTGATATTCTTGACACCTCCTGAAAGAGTTGCCATCCCCAGGTGGAGCCACTGTTATAACCCTATAATTCATAGGATCATCTGTTGACTGGAAAATTTTCACTCTAGATGTATTTTGGCTTGCAAATAATATTTCATCTCTGCAAATTATTTTCAAGGAAAAGAAAAGAAAATTCATGGTTGTTGATGCTAAGTGGATTTTCCTAACCCCATGGAGACAAAAGCAAGGGAAGCAGTGCACAAAATCCACATAATGCACTTATCCTAAGTTTTGGAGCAAATATGACTTTGTGCTCACAGAGTAAAGATAGTGCATAAATGAACGGTTGAGAGGCTGGTGCCGAGATCTACGGTTCACAAGATTTTCTAGACCCCCCCCGGACCNGGGGGGGGGGGGGGTCCGAAATGAGGCATTTTTCTTTGGCAGGCCCTGTCCCAACGTGTCATCCATCATTTTCGCCCAATCCCATCACCTCTTCTGCATCCTTCATCCACCATTGCGCCACTCATTCCCTTGTCCTTTCTTCCCTTAGCCACATCTCACCCACCACCCATCCATGAATAAACCCACTTAGGATAATAAACAAATTATTATATTAATTAATAATGATTAGTAATAAGTTTAGTATAGTTAGTTTTATGTTAGACTAATTAATAATATAGTTAGTTTAATAGGCTAGACTAGTTAATAATTAATTGATTAATTAATAAATAAGTTAGTTTAATAACTAGGATATTGTTTTGTTAATTAAATATTAAATAAAACACAAAACAAATTAAATAAAAATAAAAACATTAAAACAAATTAAAACATTAATAATAAAATAAAAAATTAAATAAAACCAAACAAAATAAAACTTAAACAAATATATAATAAAACACATATAATAAAACATATATAAAAACAAAATATAAAAAACAAAACATATAAAACAATAAAACAAAATAAAAAACATAAAAACTAACACTA
>JASDQU010736018.1:195330-220562 GCA_032191745.1 Picea mariana | reverse complement strand
CCCTAGATCACCTTTATTCATCATTTTCCAAGGGTTTATCTCTCCATATTTATTTATCCAGCTGGGAGAATCTGCAGCAGAAGGGTGCATTTCTAAATAAGGAATTGTTACTTAGGGACAGATCCATCACTCTATAGACTGGGAGATTATTCATAAGGGTTAGCCATCTCCATATCTCAACTGGGTATTCATCATTTTGAGGATTTGGAGTCAGATCTAGGTGGAGTGAAACTTTCAGGGTATTCCAGCCAGGGAGGGAAAAAGCAGTGATATTCCAGCAATATGTAATGAGAGGGGTTAAGAACTTGCCTTTGTTCCTATTTGGATCTCAGTTGGAGGAGATTTATTGAAGATGAAGTCATTTATTTCTGAGAACATTTTGCAGGAATCTATAGCCACAATCATATTGTCTTGCATATATTCCATGTATGCTTCCTATTGCCCTGAGGTAAGCTATTATAATAAAATAATTTCAGATCTGTTTTATTGTGGTTATTTTCTCTTGTTTGTACTTGTTTATGATCTTGAATGTGATATCTTGCATAAGAATCAAATGCATGCAATAAAAAACAAACACAAACCCTCCCAAGCGAATTAAAGACCTTCAGGAGAAAATTGTTTGACATAACACCACAACCAGAAACTTGCAAATTGAGGACATTGCAGCAAGATTCCACTTGAGAATCCTACAGTTGTATCAGAGCAAGGATCCTTGTGAAACTATGATTAAATTGATGACTAGAAGGAGGGGTCGAGGAGGATAGCCTTTCGCAGAGACATCAAAAGGAGAAGAGATAGAAGGAAGCATGGGGGAAAGACAGAAAACAAGATATGGTAATGATAAGGAAGTTTAGGCGAAAATGGTTCAGGAAATGAAGCACTCCACTGACAGGACACAGTTTTAATTATAGCATCACTTGCAAGAGACACAAGAGCACTCATCAAGGTGACGAAATGAGCTCAAAATGGCCTTGTCAGATATACATACCACCCTGAAAGAAGGGCAAGATAATATTTCATATCTTCTCATGCACATGTCTCATGGTAGAGAGCCACAGAATAATGGGGGTAACAATGGGGATAGTGGATCCCATGGAGGAGAGAGATATCACATAGAGACTAGTTAGCAGGCCCACAATGAGGGGAAAAGATTATTTGGGGGTGTAAACAACAAGGTGTCAGCAAGTAGCAGGATCATGTCTGGGCCTTACATGCCTATTTTCCTTGATGCACCGCAGCAAGATGTCCATATTCCAGGACGAATAGAGGTGGAATACAACTTTGAGGAGTGTGAGAGGGAGTATGCATCATTGAGTGTAGGATTCAGAAGGCGGGTTACATTGGCATAATATTGTGGAATCAAATATAGAGGCAGGCCTAGAGATTCTCACAGGGGCAACAATGATCTAGGGTGCAAAGAAAGAAAAATGGAGATTCCCCCCTTTGATGGGGAAACCAAATCTTCAGCGAAAGCATGGGTACAAAAATTGGATGCTTATTTGGAGCTAAACCCAAGGATGGAGTTGGATTCCATCAAATTTCCTACCTTGTATTGGAAGGCAAGGCCCATGAGTGGTGGTACCATGGAATGAAAACTTTGGGGCATGCACACATTACCTCATATGCATATTTCACACAGAGGCTCATAGATAGGTTTGATTAGGTATATCTAAAACTACATTTCATAGAGCTTACACAACATAGACAGACAGGATCAGTTGAGGAATACATAGAGGAGTTTCATAGTATATCAGTTATGGTTCTAGATATGTCAGAATCTAGATTGATGATGCTCTTTTCTGAAGGATTGACAGAGCCATTGCATGGTTGGGTTAAGGATTTTAAGCCTACTACCTTATAGGATACGATTTGGAGGACTAGCGAATTGGAAGGGGCAGCTTCAAAAAATAAATTCACCCCAAGGCCACCCCTCACCCAAAGGGGAAGTGATCTAAGGATGGAAGATAAAGGGAAAGAGAAAATGGATGAAGCTACCAAAAGAGAGTTGAGAAGAAAACAATTATGCTATAAATGTGAGGAACCATGGACCTGTCAGAGCATAGATGCATGGGGAAAGGAAAAATTCACAACATAGACATCCTTTCAGATAATGAGGTGGAAGATGATGTTGGACATCTTCAAAACATGGAGGTGACTCAAGCAGAGTGTATAATTTCCACCCAAACCACTTAGGAAGAGCACCATCACTATTCACAAGATATAAACAGGATAATTAAAAGGCATTCAAAGGTTTTTGGATAGATTCGCCCAGGGAAACCACCAGATAGAGGCTTTGAGCACATTATAGAGCTTGAGGACGGAGTCAAACTAGTCCTTACCTCACCTTAAAGGAATCCAAATAAATTCAAATATGAGATTGAGAAGGCCATCAAAGAACTATTGGTCATGGGAAATATTAAGCCAAGCTCAAGCCCATTTTCATATTCAGTGATGTTGGTTAAGAAGAAGGATGGAAAAATGTGTATGTGTATTGATTACAAGGATTTAAACAAACAAAAAATCAAAAACAAGTATACCATCCCAAGGATAGATGATTTCTTGGATGAGCTTCATGGAGCAATGTACTTCACAAAAATGGATCTATGCTTTGGATACCATCAAATCAGGATGAGGGAACATGATATACACAAAATAGACTTTAGGTGCCACTATGGGCACTATGAGTTCCTAGTCATGCCCTTTGGATTAACCAATGTGTCAGCCACCTTCTAATCATGCATGAATCATATATTCATTAAAAATTTGAGGAAGTATCTTTTGGTTTTCTTTGACGACTTGCTAATCGATAGCAAAGCTTGGGAACATCACCTAAAAGATATGGATCTGATTTTGAGCATCATGGAGGAGCATTCCTTGTATGCCAAGGAATCTAAATGGGAGTTCGGGATGGCAGCGATACTATATTTGGGGCATATCATTGTAGAAAAAGGAGTACATGTTCATCAGGGGAATATACAATCCATTTTGGATTGGCCAACACCTAGGAACATCACAGAGTTATGTGGGTTTCTTGGTATTTTCACCTATTGTATAAGGTTTGTTAAGGGATTCTCACAACTTTGTGCATCATTGACTTATTTGACCAAGAAGGGAGCATTCAAGTGGTATGAAGAGGCTCAACAAACTTTTGACAAAATGAAGCCAGTCCTAGCATTGCCAAATTTCTCTCAACCCTTCATTCTAAAGTGTGACACATCAAGGGAAGGAATTGGGGTGGTCCTTATGCAAAATAAACACCCTATTGCTTTTGAGAGTAGAAATTTAAGGGGGGGTGAGTTATTGTATACCATATATAATAAATAGATGTTATCAATCATTCATGTGCTAGCTAAGTTCAGACGGTACTTAGTGGGAGCCAAGTTTACAGTTAAAACGGATCACAACATTCTTAAATACTTCTTAGAGCAATAAGACCTTAATGAAACACAACGAAAGTGGGTAAGTAAAATCCAAGCCTATGATTTTGATATAGAATTTGTTGAAGGAAAGAATAATGTGGTGGCATATGCATTATCTAGAAGAATCTAGAAGACCTACGTCTTATGCTTTATCAGAAATTTTTGTTGAGTGGAAATCGCATCTACTAGTAGAGTATTCCAAAAACAGGTTTGCTTGTGAGCTTATGGAGGGTCAAATTCAGGATGAAAGGTTTCGGGTTACAGATGATCTCATCTACTACAAAGGGAGGATTTATATAGTACCAAAACCCAAATTTAAAGACGGGGTACTAAGAGCATTTCACGACTCACCATTGGCAAGAAACTAGGGGTTCCTCAAAACCTACAAATAGATCAGGGAAAGATTCGCATGGAAGGGCCTCAAAGAATATGTCATGTGCTATATCATGGAGTGCACAACTTGTTAGCAAAATAAGGTTGACCACACTCATCCTGCAAGATTGTTACAACCACTACCTATTCCAGCACAAAAATGGGAGAGTGTATCTATGGATCTCATCACAGGGTTCCCCAAGGTGCAGGGAAAGGATGGCATCTTTAGTTGTGGACTGGTTGACTAAATTTACCCAATTATTTGCCATATCCATGGATCATAACGCATCTCATATAAAAGAGTCATTCTTCAAAGAAATCATCAAACTACATGGGTTTCCAAAGAACATTGTAAGTGACAAGGATAGCAAATTCATGAGCACCTTCTGGCAAGAGTTATTCAAACTAGTGGGCACCAAATTGACTCCTAGCATGAGTTACCACCCCCAAGTGGATGGGAAAACCGAAACAGTCAATAAGTGGGTGGAAGGGTATCTCAGGAACTATCTGGCAGGGCAATAGAGAGCTTGGATCACATGGTTGCATCTAGGGGAGTATTGATACAACACTACTTATCAGAGGTCCATTGGGATGACACCTTTCAAAGCTTTATATGACTATGATTCACTCGCATTCATGGAGGGTGCGCTTGGAGACAGTAGGGCTCCCATGGCTAGGAATTAGATCCAAGAGAGTTAGGAAATTTCAAGGGAGCTTAAGGACCACTTCCAGAAAGCTCAGAATCAACAAAAGATTTATGCGGACAAAAATAGGGTGGAGCACAGTTTTGAGATAGGAGACTTGGTTTATTTGCAGTTGCAACCATATAGGCACTGCCCCTCCCTCCCTCCACCCATGTCCCCCTCCCTCCTCCCCCCCTCGACCCATGCTCCCATGGCCCCTCAATCTGTGCATTGCTCGCAGATGTCGTCAACAATAATGTGGGAGTAGGGGAGGTGCAGTGGGAGGCAGATGGACGGTTCACACGGGGGAAGAGGAAATTCCAGGAATCACCCCCTCCACCCTATTTAGTTTTAATTATTATTTCTTAATTTTTTAATTTGTATTTGAATTTGTCAATTTGTTTTTAAATATAGTTTAAATAGGTTTGATTTATTAGGTTTTGTTTTTAAAGTTTCTAAAATTTGTTTTTATTTTTAATTTTTTCCAAATTCTTTATTTTCATTTTTTTTTAATTTGTTTTGTTTTATTTATTTTTTTCTTTAAATATTTTTAAATTTGTTTTTATTTTTTATTTATTTTTTAATTATTTATTTTAATTTGTTTTTTTTTTCCATATTTTTTATTTTATTTTAATTTTTTTTAAATAATGTGTTTTTCTTTCTTTTTAATTTTTTTATTTTTTAGTTTTAAGTTTCGATTTGAGGTTTTTTTAATAATTTTTTATAAAAAAATTTAAATCTTTTCAATTTATTTTTATGTTTTATGTTGTTTTTTATTTTATTGTTTTAATTTGTGCTATGCATTTTTTTGCATTATTTTTCATTATTTTTTTATTTCTCTATAGAATTTGTTTTTGTAAATTTTTAATGTAAATTAAAAATATATATATTAATAAACAATTTTTAAAGTTTCCAATTTAAGAGACGATTTTATCTTTTTTTTATGATGGTACTAGTTGTTAAGACCACAATTTCAATTAAGTCGTAATTTTAACTCCGAAAATAAAATTGGTATTATTGGAAGCGTCACTTTTCGATTCGAGAGTCAAGTTTTTGCAATGGTATTGATTGTTGAGGTTGTGATTTCAAACAAGTCACAATTTTAACCACCACCCAAAACAAAGGTGCTACTAGTAGCACAATTTTTTGAAACAAGGGTTAATTTTGGTTTTTTGGGGCCAAAGTTCTCGTTTCGAGGTCACAATTCTCATTAACTCGGCAACTATGTTTTAATTAGCTTGTCATGGATAGCATCAAGATTTTGTTGAGCATAGGAGTGTTTGTGGTCTATCTTGTGTTGTAACTCATTAGAAAGAGTTTCTAGATGGGAAACTTTAGTTGATATCTCTATGCCTCGAGTGGTAACCATAGAGATGTGGATCCACACGAAAAAGTTTACTAGTGAGTGGTACCAATGTGATCAGCACTATGTCCTAATTATGTTGAAATATATGACTCATAGTGTGGTTGGCAAATCCACCAAAAAGACTTACTAGAGAGTGATATCACAATGATCATCTCAATGCAAAGACTATTGAAATAAGTCTCAAATAAGGGTGAGGGTAAGACCCATAGTTGTTTTTTTTCTTTGTTAATCCTGAGAGAGTTGTAATACCCCCTAAATATCACTGCATTGACAAATTCTCAATACTACAATTTATGTAGAAATTTCATTGGCTAGAGACATAGGACATGGTTTCTAGAATCCTGAGGGAAAGGAAGTGCTAGGTACTATACATCTCTGATATACGTGCAAGGTCCAGCAGTAGTACTCATTCCAATCTCTCAAGGAACCAACTAAGGATGCTCAACCATACCCTTAGTCATACTATCCAATTATCTTGGTACTAGAGAGTAATCTTCCCCAACACTGTTCTCAATGCATTATAGCAACAATATGGTCAATCGTTTTTCTAAAGATGGTTTCAAGTAACCTAAGGAACTTTCGATATACCCAAGGGTACATAGAAGTGAAATTCTATATACATGTGTTGTCTAATGCAATGCTACTCGAAGGGGTACCAAAACGCTTACAAGGGTGTCCAACCAAGTGAAACCGCTTGAATTTCCTGCATGTATTCTTCTCCTACCACAGATTTACCCCCTGAACAACAAATCATTGTGTTATTTATAAATTCCATAAAACATTTGTAACCTAAAAAAAATCTCTAAAAATCTCAACTCAAGAAAGCGCTCTAATACCACATGTGTTCTTTATTAGAAAAATAAAAAACTTTGAGCAGAAATAACATAATATACCAAGATTTAGAACAAAAATGATAGATTATAATAGTGATAGACAATTCTGGAAGAATCAAAATACCACAAATAGCAGTACATTTATTAATGAAAGAAATGTTCACTTGGCTCTTTGAGGGAGCAAGCTCCAAATGAGCAAATCTCAAATTATAATATGCTTCATAAGACATCTAATTACCTTGTTTCTACTTCATTATATAATTTATATCTAACCTCCTAGGAACATTTTAGTAGGCAAAACCTTTTAGTAAGTCTTATTACCATTATTGTTTTCATACTATATCTACTACATGGGCTTCATTTAATAGACATGGTCTCAATACATAGCAACCTATCTATGTACTTAAAGGGGTTAGGGTAAAACACTAACATAGAAATTATGTTTCAAGATTGCCATAGAAAAAGCAATGTTGCAATATTTGTTTAGCATTCTCAGTTGCCACTTTCTTATGGAGTTCCCATGTATGATACTTTTGTAGTACTTTTGTTTTATTCTCTAAATCCCACAAGAATAAGTCTTCTTCCTTTGAAATGGCATCTTGAAATATCTTGTTTCACTATTGAATGGCACCCACTATACATGCAATTCCCTCTTTTCTACCTCCTAATTTATGTTTCTCTTATGTTCAATGAATCTTTTCTCTAAGTCTTATTTATCTTTCTCCAACTTTCTTTCTCATCTCACTCCCAAGCTACATCTAATCATAGGGATTATAAAAGAGAAAATGAGTTGTTATATTTTTCTTCCCAATATTTTTTTTTTTTTTTTAATTGTAGTAGCATTATGTAACTCCAATGTCTTACTTTCTCAACTAATGCAAGTGTAATCATATCTTTATTTATGCCACTAGCCATATCCTCTTAGGGATGCCTTTAATTCTTTTCATGGTCTCTTTCAATGCTTTCATTGTGGCCAACGGGAGATTGATTATCTGCAACAGATGTATAGTTACCATGTTGTTACATCCACCATGTTGTTACATCCATCCACTTCATTAATCATTGTGTTTTTCCACTAATAAGCCTGGGAATCTTCAAGTCTGCATGGGTAAAAAGTATACATTGGTTTGTCAAGGTCTTGATCATACTCAATACTTCCTTTAGTCAATGTCATGAGATGTGCATTGGGGGATCACTTAACCAAATAAACTAAGTTGCTTTCCACTGAACTATGGTGCAAAGGCTATATGAAGCTTAGCCTCATGAAATTCTTTTTCAAATAAAGCATTGAAAGTCTCTAATGAAATTCTTTTTCAAATAAAGCATTGAAAGTCTCTAATGTGTTCAAGTGTGAGCAATATACCCAGATTGTATAGGGGTCCAACATTGGGGCTCTAGCCCTCAAGTTGGATTTCAATCTAGACAAGACAAGGATGGTTGTGGTTTGAGGATTAGTGAGGGTAGGGGCTCTAGCCCTAAAGTTGGATTTCAATCTAGACAAGGCAAGAGAGGTTGTGGAGGGTAGAGATCATTGTGGTGGTTTGAGGATTAGTGGGAGTGGAGGTCATTGTGGTGGTATGAGGATCAATGGGAATGGAGGTTTCTTCGATATCTAAGTTCTTCTTAGTAAGATCTAAATGTTGAACATTTGTATGAGGTTTGGTAGTTTTTCCTTGATTCACTGCATCATCTATTTTTAATAGGCTACTCTATTGGTTATATGGTTTCTTCTACACCTCCTTGAAAATGGTCGTTGATGCAAGCATCTTCAAATTGATAACATTGTTTCCTTTGAAATAGTGGATTCCAAATGATCTTCCTCGTCATCTTTTATCTCAGTTCTTAGCTTCCCCAAATAGGATTTATAAGTATTCATTTTCTCTTGTGCAAGTGGGTTTTGTTGGGACTTCCCATTGTGCTCATCAGTGTTGGTGTTCTTTTTTAATGTTTCTAGTGCCTTCAGATTAATAGCCTCTAGGGTTGCATGTTGTGTTCCTCTTTTTGGTTATTCAATTTGGTGTTGAAACTTGTGTTGGATTTAGGTGTGCTTTCTACAAGAGGATTTCTTTTCTTTAATTTTTTTTTCAAGTCCTCGAGTTCTTTCCACTTTTTGCATTATCTTTAATGCCTCCAACCAATTTTTGTAGAAATTCCCATCCAAATTCATCCCCAATGTCATCGTCACCATAAACTGGACCAACTATTCCAGTGATCCTCTCTTGTGGTTGACATTTGGCTAACCTTCTTGTTTTTTGTTCAAAAAGTTTTCTTCTTCAAGGTATTCCTCCATGTTTCGTAGGTCACTTGTATTTTCAAAACCCTACTCCTCTTCTTGTCAAGGTGCACTTTGTTGTCCTTTCTCAATTTGTATCTTCTTTAATTAGGGGGTTTGTCAATTGCTCTCTTATTGGCAAGCACAGTGAAGTGATAAACTCCATTGCATATAATACAAAGTCTATTGCATCTTTTATTTCTCCTCCTCCATGTTTTGATTACATTGCATATAATGCAAAGTCTATTGCATCTTTTATTTCTCCTCCATGTTTTGATTCATCTAGTTCTTAATGGGGGGGATATCATTTTTTTCCTCCGTCTCTCTCTAAACAATTCCTCATAAATTTATGGCTCTTCAACTTATTATTCTACCTCATTTGCTTGCATGTACCTTGCAAACCCCATGATTTAATTGTATTTGGGATTTGTTGAATGTGGAAGAATTTATTTATTCTTGCTCTAACATCTCTCAAAACTCTCAACCTAGTATCCTCTATATTTAATTTTTGAACCCAATTAGTGACTATTTCTTCAACTCTGGGTGCCATGTTCAAGATCCAATAACTTGAAAACAATGTGTATAAACAAGTGAAGTATGGAGGGCCTTTTAGCAAGACGTTTGGGACATTAGCAAAGGGGGATTTGGTTGAATGTGATATAAATTAATAGGGAGGGGTATTTAATGGGGGTGTCCTTGCCTGACACTCTTCACAATGAACTTTGATCAACTCTACTATCTATTCAAAGAATTTAAAGACATTCTCATCTCCCGACATTTGATGTGATGGGTCTATAGCACACTAAATTTGTCCAACATAATGCCACAATGAGCGATTCCCACGTTCTGATAGGATCCTAGATAGCTTTGATCTATACCCCCTTTGAATTGGGGTCCCAACAACAACATCTCCAATGAGTTTTTATATCAATTCATTGAGGGCTCTATCGTTGGTCTTTGATGGTACTTGCTTCCCTATTTTCAACAACCCTATGGTCCAAGGGATTAGATTGGGACCAATGGCGATTCCCTCAACCAACGACATTTTTCCTTTGTGGTGTATGCTAACCAAATACTTGCTAGCTTCTTCTTTTAACACTCTAGACCTCTCGCATGTTAGAATATGATGGATGTGGTCATTTTACCATAGACAATATCACTATTGTCACCCAACCATAGGTTGAAGCCACCCTCCGAGCACCTTAACCTTGACAAAGAATCATTCTGAAAGAAAACCCTAGGCTAGATAGCCAAACAAAGGGTGGCACATCTTTCTCCAAGGATAGCGCACCAAGCAAGAGCTGATCAGAGAGTCCAAACCATAACCAAGAGATAGTACAAGACAAAAGCGAAAACGGCTAGCTGCAGCAGCTGCAACGACAACTCTCCTCCAAACTTGCGCACAAACTGGCCAACTGCAGTGTGCACAAGTGTTTCTTCTGCAGTTTTGAGAATGCCTGCTAGAATGAAGACTGGCCTCCTGTATTTATACTAAAACTGGCAAACTTCCTGGGTCGACTTCTCATTCTGGGTGCCTATTTATTATTTCTTTCAGCCAACTTCTTCCCTTGGAGGCTAATAACCTAATACAAATTATCCTCTTGAGTCGACTTGTCTTCTAGGGYTATTAGCCAACTAATTAGGATTTCTTCTTGCTTCCCAGAATATTCTAATCTCGTCAAGTTTACACATGGAGGTAAATACCTCCCRCAGCTACCATAATATCAACACTTCCTCCTAGCTAGAGAGGTATTTCAGGGAATGGTCTTGAGCACAAACATACCATTCACCCAATAGCATCAACATAGTTGTATAGACTATCTCATGACTAGATCATCAGCACCATCATCACCATTAGTGCCATCAGTTGCATCATCTCTCGAAACCATACTCCATCTGAGTAATAAGACATGATGTTGGATAAGTCACTCACTTCACAGAGTGACACAAGAGCCATTCTTCTAATCCAGACATATGTCCTAGAAGAATAAATGTCGTGAACCATTTTCCATCTGGGAAATCTTTGTCCATTGATCATCCATCTAGCTGATGATCATTTCCAGCACTACTGATAGTTTTCAAAGTAATCGGAATAATGTCATTCAATAGGACACAATTGTGTCTATCCATAGTAGTACACAACTACAATTCAGTGGTATACTACCACACCAAGTAGCATACAGATACTTGATCAGTGACATATAGTCATAATTAGTGGAACACATCCACCACAGTAGCATACATCTACTGTCCAAAGACATATCGTCTCCATAACAATCATCTGATATCAACCTGCACAGAAAAACATTGTTACGATATAAACTGAATCATCTGGGCCATTCTTCCACTCACATCTGTGAGATCTGGAAGAGCATGCCCTCAGAAGGTAAAACATCAATGATGAGCTATCTAGACTATTCTTCTCAATCAAGGAAGAATAACTGTCCCAATTTCTGAGCCTGGACCATTCCCTATCCTGGGCCATTCCTCCAGCACTAAACAAAGTGCAACCTGGAGAGAATGAGTCTGCCCTAGGGAATGTATGTCCCTGATTGTTGAACCTGGACCATTCACCTATCTGGGCCATTCCTCCGGCACTAATCAAAGTGCAACCTGGAGAGAATGAATCTTCCCTAGGGAATGACTATCTAGACCATTTCCTAAGGAAATGATTGTCCTGCACCAACCTCCAAAATGAACCATTCTTCGAAACGGCTCACAACTATGAGCTTCGAAAGAATGACTTTTCAGCGAGGCGGACCAGTGTTATTGACCACTACTAAGAGTGATCGTCAAGAAGAGAGACTGTCCTAGACCATTCCCCATGTTAACGACAATGGGAAATCGTTGTTTATGGTACATCAACAATCCATCAAATCATTTTCATTATGAAAATGACCGTTCGATCTGGACCATTTTCCAAACTAGAAAATGTTTGTCCGTCAGAAATCTCAAACCACTTTCCGAACTGGAAAGGAACTGCTCATCCTGGACCATTTTTCAAACTGAAAAATGACTGTCCATAAATCAATAACACATCAATGCTCCCTCCCAACCTGGGAGTCATCTCTTCCTTTTTCAATAAGGAAGTCGTCTCCACGAGCTCTAGATTGAGTACGCAAACTCTTTCATCTTAGACAGAGGCTTTACCAAAATGTTTGCTTATCTGCTCATCTAGGGAGATGTATATTGGAGAACCGCTTTCCCTTTTCTAGACTTCATCACGGGGAATGTAATGCTTGATCTCAATGTACTTCTGTATTTCTGGAACACTTGTCTTTTCTGAAGGTTTCGTATAGCTCTGATCAATATAGTATATCATTGTTGGATTCATATTTGTTTCCTGCTAGCTCATAACATTGTGGCAAGGGTCAAATTGGAACATATCCAAGTGGTACTTCTTCTGCCATCATGATACTTTGTCATGGATTAAAAAACCATCATCCCGAGCTTCTGAGTAACCATTATGATACAATATCTCTGTTATAGAACGTCTTCACCACGCTTTTGTTGTGCATTGGAGGTTCTCCACCAAGTTGTCTTCTTCCATCTGAATACAAGGGTCTCTTTTTGGTATACCTCAAAGCCTTGAGGTTGCTCTACATACGCTATTTGTTCAATTATTCTGGAGAACAGTCTTTGCATTCATTTGATGTACACTCCAACCCATGGATATTGCGGACGATATAATGACTCATGTAGAGATATCTCAGGTTTACTAGAACAAGTAATCGTCATAGTCTTCTCCCTCCATCTGGGAGAACCTCTAGTTTTGGATCTCGTGATGCTTACATTCATCAGTCTTTCATACATTGTTCTTCATCACAACTTTCAATTGATTGCTTTTAGTGAGGCTGGTAGTCTTGTGACTCTCGATACAATGACTGGTTGTTCTGGTTTTACTTTCTTTCTTGGAATCTTCACGTTCTTCCTCATGTTTCTCTTTAGCTTTTAGGTCCATGGATTTTTCTATAGATTCCATGCCCTGAAGATTCCAACTTCTTCCTTTCATCATAGGATTATGGATGTGGATGGACAACTAGGGATACTTTAAGATTTCTTTTCGAAGAAGACTTCTTCTGAACTATTTTTCATGTCTGCTACCATGGATATATACTTCATCATCTTCAATGGATCATAGGATTAGCTCCCTCCTAATCCTTGCTTCGTGTATGAGATCATGTTTTTCTTTTGGAAGTATATAATCAACTCCCTCCATCTAACACAATCCACGCTTTCGTCTGCATCCTTATTGCCTTCTGCAAAGTGTCATATGTCTTTCTCCAATTTCCTCTTGATTGTTGACTTCTTTATGTCTTTACTTCTTCTAGGTTTCTTCAAGATTGATTCTGATTTCGGCTTATCTTGCAGTTGTTACTTATGTAATAACTTCCACATGAATTGTTTGATGTACTTCATCCTTTCATGTGTATTGTTTGTCTTGTAGTCATAGTGACAACAATCATTATCTTGTTGTTCTTCCATAGGTATAATTTCTCTTGGAACATATTATCTTCTAAGAAATAGATATGCAAGATATGTACAGGGACTATRCAAACAAGGTATGTACAGGAACTATGAAGAATATTGTTACCTGGTCTTTAGAAGAAGAAGTTTGTTTTATCCTGCTTGGTCTTCCTTGAGGGTTTCCTTTCTTCGGTAACTGATGCTTCGTGTGTCTCCTTCCTTTTCTTTAGCTCAGGACAATGATTCTTGTAGTGACCATATTTTCGATAGTTGAAGCATTGTATATCTGACGTACCCTTCTTTTGATTTGGCTTTTTCCCAAACTTCCTTTTGTTCCTGAAATTCTTGAATCTTGTTGTGAAGGCTTGATCATCGTATTTCTTTTAAGGTTTCTCTTTTGCACTAATCCTTGATTCTTCTTGTGCACAACAAGTCCAAAGTTCTTCAAATGTAGGATACTCCTTCCTTGTGTTCATACTTGCAGCAAATGCATCCCATGTCTTGGGAAGACCATTGAATACTATATTTACCAGTTCCTTCTCTGAGATGATCTCTTCAATAGCTTGTAGTTGATCTCTTAACTGAGAGATATTCACAAAGTATGATGTTATGGTGTCATCATCATTCATCTTCATATCACGGAGCTCATTCTTCAGACTCGTTACTTGTCCAATGTTTATGACTAAGAAGAGGTTTGTTAGGGCATCGTACATCTTCTTCGATGAGTCAAGATGGGAGATGTAGGGTATCAAGTGGTCTTTTATAGAATCCACTATGATACTCATGGCATTGATGTCATTATCTTTGAACTTCTCCATAACTGCAATGTTCTGTGGTTCCTTCTCTTTTCCTTCTTCAAACTCTGGTTCCATGATCTTTCCTTTCACGATATCCAGCACTTTATTCTTGGCAAGGATGAGGTCAATCCTTGTCTTCCACGCTCTGAAGTTAGAAGCTCCATCTAACTTGTTTTCTAACTTCATAGAGTGAGTTATGGTTGCCTTGACTTGGTCAACCCTAGTTTTGACCAAAAACTCAAACTTGACGTCTTAGCTTGTTGAGAGTACCAGGGGATGCGCTAGGCTAGGGTGCACTGGTCTATCTGAAAATTAGGTCAATCCCTTCACTTAAGGTGCCTCAACAAGAGGGTTAGGGTTTCTGCAATTGCACCTGCTAGTAACCCTAGCAACAGTGATTTAGTAACTACTCCTACTAGAAACCCTAGCGGCAGTTTTTCAACGAGTTTAGTATCCTTATGGCTATGCTCCCTTCTAGTGGTTAAACTGAATGAAGGAGGTGTGGGCCCATAACCTGTTAGAATATGATGGATGTGCTCGTTTTACCATAGACAATATCACTATTGTCACCCAACCATAGGCCGAAGCCACCCTCCGAGCACCTTAACCTTGACAGAGAATCATTCCAGAAGCAAACCCTAGGGTAGATAGCCAAACAAAGGGTGGCGCACCTTTCTCCAAGGATAGCACACCAAGCAAGAGCTGATAAGAGAGTCCAAACCATAACCAAGAGATAGTTCATGCCAAAACCGAAATCTGCTAGCTGCAGCAGCTGCAACGACAACTCTCCTCCAAACTTGCGCACAAACTGGCCAACTGTAGTCTGCACAAACTGGCTTTCTGTAGTTCTGAGAATGCCTGCCAAAATGAAGACTGGCCTCCTGTATTTATACTAAAACTGGCAAACTGCCTAGGCCGACTTCTCATTCTGGGTGCCTATTTATTATTTCTTTCAGTGGACTTCTTCTCTTAGAGGCTAATAACCTAATACAAATTATCCTCTTGAGCCGACTTGTCTTCTAGGGTTATTAGCCAACTAATTAGGGTTTCTTCTTGCTCCCCGGAATATTCTATTCTCGTCAAATTTACACATGGAGGTAAATACCTCCCGCAGCTACCATAATATCAACATCGCCTTGGGGCATGTTTAGAATTGTGAGTAGTGCAACATGAGATAAATCAATAGCCTCCCCCATCCATCTTGTTTCTCCACTTCTCCATTTTTCAAATAATTTTTGTTGGGTTTTCCAACTAATCTTGCTTTCATAGTACTCTAGACTAGTTGTGGCCACCATATTGTGTACCTGGTGAGACATCTTCTTCAACACTCCCAGGTTCCTCTTGTTTTATCTTCTTCCTTTCCCATAATTCCTCGTTGTAAGTATTACCTTCTACCTATATGGGTAATGGACTTGCCTCTCTTTTCAGAGCTTTCTCAATTTTCTTTGGTCCTAATAATGCTTTCCAAAACCAATATCCAAGCCCAAATCAAAGGTCGGAGCAACCCCTGTTTTGAAAAAATAATTTTTGGTGCAGCAAGGATAGGCCATCTAAAGAGGGGGAGTAGTAGATGCACCATTAAGGAGCTTTAAAACAACATGTATGTCGGCAACATGCCTGGCCTAGTGCATTAGAGCTCAAAATTTGAGCACATCCGCAAAGTGGGAGGGACTAACAACGATAGGCTAATTACCTCAAGTTGAGGGGGGCACCAAAGGGATAAGGAGGCACCGGGCACCAAATTCAAGGAGGCAAAAAGGGCCAACATGTGGAACCATTGCCCTACTATATATATTGTTTCCACAAATAATTTCATTTGAAACAAGCATTTGAAAATGAACTAATTACTTGCTTTTGTTCTACACATATCCCTTTAAATTTCCATGCCGAATCCAATGAGAAAACCCTTAATTCAAAATCCGTTTAACTCCTTAAAAGAGTTAATAAGAGCAAGGGAATATGTCCCAATATATCTCCATTTCCATAAGAAAAGAAAAAGCCAAAAAATTCATCATCTCTGCATCTATTTGCAACAACACAAACCAAGCACAAACATATGTTTCAAACCTGGAACGTTTTTAAATAAACACAATAGAAATATGTAACTGAAGATCTCATTTCCAGCATTTATGTTAATCAATAAAGAGTCATACAACACCCAAAAACTGTAAGCATTGTTCCCATATCATACTTAAACTAACCGTGAATTCTAGATAGCATGTTTTACCCAAACAAGTTTTTGAAACAGTGACCACACTGAGTAGAAACATCACAGCCATGAAAGTATGATCAAGTCTACAATTTAAAAGAAAAAACACACCCATGGAAGTATGATCAAGTCTGCAATTTAAAAGAAAAACCACACCCGTGGAAGTATGATTAAGTCTGCAATTTAAAACAAAACCACACCCATGGAAGTACAATCACATCTGCAGTTTAAAATACAAGGGAAATTTCATGACTCTGAATTAAAACTCCAAACTAGCACCGTGTATCATATGTATTCATTGCTCATGGCACTCTGGCAATCATAACACGATACCAATAAAAATTAAAACCATTATCACCAGAGCTGAAAAAATAAGGCAATGCACCTCCATACCCACAAATTTGGTCATGCACACATACAGCAGAGACAAAAGGAAACTTCAGAACTTGTAACCCTTCACAATGTGAATGAATTTTTCATTGAACTTGGGTGAATGAATTTTTCATTGAACTTGGGTGAACATAACAAGATACCAATAAAAGTTAAACCGTTTTCACCAGAGCTGAAAAAAAAGCAATGTTCCACCAAGTCGTCGGAACGGGGGGACGCGGGTGTGGGGAGACACACAGGGGGATGTGTGGAAGTACCCCCAAATTTTAGGGATTTTTGGGAAATGGGGGATGGATGGACGTCACATATATGATATAAAAAAAAAATTAAATAAAATTTTAAAAATAAAAATAATAATGATAATATGATAAATCTCAACAATAACAATTCAATGTTCATCTCATGCAAATTCATTAGTAAATTGAAAATTCAAATTTGTAAATGATATAAACTATTAAACATGATTCAAAATTCAATTTAAATTCAATAATGAAATATATTGATTCATAAATCATAAATGAAAGTTGAAACATAAATAGTAAAATAATAAATATCGATACATTGATTTAAAAATTAAATTCATTATTCATCATACTATAATCTAATTAATTAGTACTAAGCAAAATACTTTTTAATTAATTGTGTTTTAAAATTTATAAAATTATATAATGGGCATAAGTTATAAGATGTCATATGATAAATTATAAGTTATTGTGTTTTAATATTTTATTGTTTTAAATTATAAGTTATTGCCTTTAAATTTTATTATTTAATAAATTAATTGTGTTTAATTATTTTCTTTATATATTTGTTTTTTAATTATTATTTTTTTTTAAATTTAATTTTTTGTTTTTTAAGTCTTATTAGGCAAAAAAAAATTGGGGAGACACCCAAGAGTCCCCCTTTTGGGGAGACTCGTCCCCCACCTTGGGGAGTCGTGTCTCCCCAAAAAAGGGACGTGGGGAAACTTCCCCCTTGGAGTCCCCCCGTCCCGGAGACGTGGGAAACGTGGGGGACATGACCCCCAACCTGGGGGACGCATCCCCATGGAACACTGAAAAAAAGTGGTGCAGCTCCATACGCACCAATTTGGTCATGCACACATACAGCAGAGACAAAAGGAAACTTCAGAACTCACAACTCTTCATAATGTGAATGAATTTTTCATGGCACTCAGATGAACATAACACGATACCATTAAAGTTAATACCATTTTCACCAGAGCTTAAAAATAAGAAGGTGCACCTCCATACCTACTAATTTAGTCACTCACTCATGCACACAAACAGCAGAGACAAAACGAAACTTCAGAACTCATAACTCTTCATGATGTGAATGAATGGAGAGTAAGCATTCTGAACCCCATTTGCCCTCATTTTGACACAGCCACAGAATGCTTGAAAACACCAAATATGAGAAATTAGACAAAAACAGTTTTCTGCTCTTTTACACAGACAAGAAAATATACTGCAGTCTGCTATCATAAACATCAAACTCACTATAACAGGTGCAATACATTTTACCCATAACAACCATGAACGCTTGTGAAAAACAATGATAATAGGTTTCCTTACCAGCATTGCTTTGGGACCCCATGAGATATCCATTGATCCTCATAGTCCATGCAGTCGGGCAGTTGCAAAGCCACAGGAGAAAAAGTACGCCAAGAATGAGAACTGGATTACAAACCAAAAAACCTTACCTCCAATCTGAGAACCATTGCAAAGCCCAAGACATTTAATCCCACACACTGCAATATGCCGCCCGGATGTTTCCACTGAACACAGAACAGAGCCATTTAAGGAATCCCAACAGCCCAGCCTTCCACCACCAAACCTTGGGAATTAACCACTGTCAACTTCATTCAAACATGGATCAAAGAAACTGCATGTTGAAAGGATGTGATTGTGGAGGTCACAGATTTCTCAAAATCATGAATGTATCAGGCTCATACAAGAAGGAATCTAAACAGAAACTTTCGTGGGCCTTGTATCATTAGCTTTTGATACAGAAACTGACTCCAATTATTCTCTCTTTCTGTGGTTGTGGCATTAATACAGGTAGCATGTCCAACAGGTTATGGCCATTAAAAGTACAGCTCTTTTGTGGTTCCGTTTGCATATATTCCTTATGTAAGTATTTCCTTGTATCGAATAAAAACTTGGATGGTATGAACAAACATGTGCAATTCTTAAATGCAGGCCAATCATTTTACATGTTACTAATGATTCCAACTTTTTGCATTCCTATTGTTGTCCATCTTACTTTTGGTGATTTTCCCTCAATGTGGCTGTCCTTTTTGAACACTACAGCCCATCCACAATACCAACGATTCATGTTCCTCGTTAGCAATGATCAGTAAACCTATTCTCATGTATATACCTCCACTCAATACATCCCAGGCAAATCAATTTGCATGGAAGAAAACATGCACTTGTTAAGGCCAGCTAACCTCTTTAGGAATAAACAAATCTAAGCTTTTGGGTTCATCTTAAAGACTTAATCCCTCTGAGACTGAATCACTATTGAGACTGGAGTTCATTTTTGAGAGAGTTGAGGTGATAATCTATCTGTGGGTGACTTTGCTAAATCCAAAGAGAAAAAACTACCTCTAACTACGTGAAAACTGCAAAATGAGTAGAAAGCATCCAAAATCACAGGAAAGTAGTCAAAACTGAGAAAAAAGATTGTAATTATAGTTTATATAGGTTTTAAGTAAATACCAAATGGTCTAGAACATTCCTTGTTCAAAGCATATATGCAGGAAAATTTTCGATTTTTTTATTTTGAGTTGGTTAGACTCACAGTTCAAGTGCATGCCCTGTATATATCAAAGGAACTATATGTTTTCTTCAGATTCGACTACACATTTTAAACATTTTCAGCCCATCTAGAGAGAGAGATTGAGACCATATTTTACAGTTAAAATGGCTCATGATGACTATATAGCTGACCAATTCCAAGCCTGGATGAAGTATGTATTTCAAAAAATGTTACTAGTATATACTTGCTCGAATCTTCACTGAAGATATGAATTAGGTAGGTCGTTGTGTGTTGTAAAAGGAGCCAGAATCTCTAAAGATGGACTCGACAAATGCTTCACGTGCCTTTAGCTTTAACACATTTATCAGACAGACAAAAATGTATAAAAGCTTGAAATGAAACGAAAACATTTTCCATTGAATATGATGGCTCAATACACTATCTAATCACTATTACTGAAATAATAAAATAGACTCATCTGTACAATGATAATGTGTACATCTTAAAAATTGGGGTTGGTCTATTTTTAGTGTGTTATAACTAAACCTACCTTCAAGACAGTGGACTACCTGCAGCTAACTCATAAAACAGATCTATAATCTCAGCAATTCACCAGATATTCACCTTATATTGCTTAAAAGTCAAAATACACACAGAACAAATTTCTTGCCATTGGCCTACACAAAATTGTTTCCTTAAACTGTCACAATTTCATATCAGTGACCGTGGGAAGCTATTCATACATGCATATTTTAAAACTGTCACACTTTCATATCAGTGATAGTGGGAAGCTATTCATACATGCATATTCCTTAGAAGCAGGGAAGACAAACAAGCCTGGTACCACAAATTAATGGTAATATTTTTGTAATAATAAATAGGGCATGCTTGCTTGAACTGAAATGATCAATCTGGTGATTGGACATGTCTCGAAAAAAGGTTAATACAAACCTGGAATCGAGAGAAGCCCAAAAGCACTGCTCAATCTGAGAAGAAGGAATGATGAATATAGAGTTAAAAGGCCAATTCCTAACAGCTTGCCTGGGCGCATGTCATTCATGGGCAAAACCACCAGCGCCCACAGAAGCCCCGTTACAAGAAATCCCAGGGTGTAAAACAGACTGGTATCTTTTGGAACTATATAGGCAGCAGGTCGCTTGGACCAGGATCCCAGCAACAAAGGAATTCCCAGTCCAACAAGCGTATTAAACATAGGTCCTGCATAGCATCCTGACATTGCAATCTGAACCCCATCTCCTCCATTCAACGCTAAAGCAACATTTGACATCAAATCACCCATTGAATTCCCCCAGGCCAACACTGTCAAGCCCAAGATTGATGGATTTATCTCAAAAATTACACCGAAGGAAACCAACAGAGCCACCAACTCATTTGCAATGATGTAAAACCACACTATACTCATTACGAAACCTCCAACAACCCAAGGAAACAAGAATGTCCGTGGAGGGTGCTCTGTCTTGGTTGTAAAATATCCAAGGGTTCCAAATATAGCACCCAAAATTCCTCCAACAACATATGCAACTTTGCCAATACCCAAGGGCTTGATTTCTTGCATATTCCAGAGCAGAGCCAAAAGAATTGGTGACAAAGTTACAGATGCAACTGCAATGCCTTTTGACCATCGGTCATCTTCCACTATGGGGATGGTCAGTTGTCTTGGTATTGTCAATGGCCATTCCACAAGACACAGTAGAAAGCCACATAAAGAACACCTTGATTGATAATTTTCACTGTCCTCACTCCAACCCCACAGCGGCCTAGTCTCTTCTACTGTCTTTGCCAGTCCCTGGTTTGAGAAAATAGCTACATTCGACGCCCACATCCATTGAGGCAATGAAGTCTCCAAGCGTCCATGACCAGCAGCCAACCCTGTAGTTGACTCTATATCCAACAGAGGGCTATACATGGAATCATCTTCATCTTCACCTCCGAGAGGAAAAGTACTTCCAGGGAAAGAATGCATGGGTGTCATTGAATCCCACTTTAACTTCCGGGCTTGTTTCCTCAGAAACTCATTTGCTGCGAGAGTGAATGCATATAGAATGTATATTGAAATAAAAGCCAGTGCTCCCCACAAATTAATCTTTCCAATGACCAGAATCAGAGAAAGCGAAGCAAGAGTCAATAGGAAGAAACAGACATCCCGTATAAAGCATCGCCGATCAATCTGTGCACGTGAACCCGCAATGAATAGAGCAACCAATCCAGCCACTACACAGGTAATAAAAACTGCACCTCCTAAAACACTATTGAGTCCCACCTCACCAGCATCAGCCCCCATAAAAGCAGCAATACTTGCAAACACATCAGGTGCTCCATTCCCAAGAGGAAGAAGAGTAACTCCGGCGACTGTCGGCGGTAGCTTCAAGAGCTTGGACAACTTTTCTAAAGAACAGCAAAAGTAATCTGCCGCGGTGTTACCCAACATATAGAATAACGCGACGAGCCAGAGAACTAGGATGACATAACCAAAAATGGACCATTTCTCACATGTGCAGTAGAAAAATGATATGTACTCAAAACATCCCCCAGATGTGCACTGCTTGTGGGCTTTGATAAATTCACACTGGCTTCCATATCCTATGTGTTCTTTCAATCCTGCACATAGAGAATCAGACTGGACAGTTTCCAAACTACTGGGCACCTCAAGGCCTGTTTCTGACGAGTTGTCTGTAACAGAATGTTGTTGTTCTTCTGATGGGCTTTTAGCCAAACTTCCTGACAAATTAAGCCTTGGTTCTGATGGGTTTTGAATAAGAGTTCTCGACAACCTGTGGTCTATATCTGAAACTGAATTATCTCTATTGAATATCCATTCGTGTGATGCTTTTGGGCCACTGCTGGATTCAAACCTCTGCAAGCTCCATCTAAAAGAGTCTTTTGATGAGCCCCCACCAAGGAAAAGAGGGGATTTCACAAGGTTTTTGCGGTCAGAAAGAAAGATAAACAGCAGGACAGAGAACCCTAGATTATACAGTATGCGAAATTGTTTTCGCAGTTTGCCCAAACTAGGTTTCGTCATTGCTTTCGCTCAAGAAACCAAATTATATTTCCCCGCCTCGATTAATACAACTTGGGTCATTCGATTTCCCTTATTTTCACAGGCGAGACGAGGAATTCAACCTTCGAAAGCCAAATACTTGGAAATTTCTATGTTCCCAAGCCCAATTATCAGCTCCCAACCCCTCACTGAAATTCTGTAAAAGGATAACAGAAATTTATTCTAGACAGAAAAATGAATACGAATGCGCAATTCTGATCATGGGCATAGCCGAAACGGCGGAAACAAGCAAAAGGGTACCTGAATTCGACTTGCAGTCACCGATTCAGTGCTGGATCATATGTTCTCGCCGGGAAGAACATGAAGACCTCGACGCTGCGATTATCGTTTTTTCCCGTCTATTGCCTGACATGTTTGATACTGAACCGGGGAATCCGATAAAGAAAGAAGCGAGAATTCATGTACCGTCGGCGCCACGTGGATTCAACCATCCGCCATCTTCTATAGCCAAAATCCAGCAGTTGATTTCCGTCCACTGACGCAAACGACACCGATTGGGTGGGGAAATTTCTGCGCGTTTGCCTTACAAAGACAAAATCGAATGACTTTCCTTTCCTTCAATACCCGTTAATTGACAAAACCATTTTCTGGCAATTGACGCCTGTCGAGTGAAATTTTCTGCTTCTCTCAATGGTTCTGATCACCATAGGAATCGTTATATTTTGATAACTTAGATTTTTAAATGACCACTTACATCAATTCAACCATTAGCTAAAATAATTATGTTATTATGTATGTTATTAGTCCCTAATTATGTTATTATGTATGTTATTAGTCCCTATCGAAGGATTGGGACTATAGCAGTAGATTTTGTGTTGACCATTAATTTGTTTTTGAGTTGACCAAAAATGTAAATGTATCGTTTTTTTTTTTCATAGTTGAAATTTTTTTGCAAGCAATTCAATTTTATTTAGTTTTTTTGTTTTTTTTCTTGCTAGTTTTCGATTGGTTATTCAAAACAACGTTGTATTGTCGAGTTGGGGGCGGTAATTTAATAAGCAATTTAATTGTGGAGTTGTAATGCATGGTTGGGAAGAGTGCAGGTACTAGTGTCAAAGTTTGGAGAGGATATCGGTTCCCAAAGCTTGTTATTGTGTCAGCAGTTGAATGGAGAATATGTAAATGTATTTACTATCATACAATGTATAAACATATTTTAATAAATAAAAATAGATTTTTGTGCACTGTATGGGATGATTCTGTGTAGGTGATTTTATGGATTGCAGCGAGTTTGAATTAAGTTTTTTGTTCAAAGTAATTGTTGTTGAGTTCTTTGCGTGCTAACATGATATAGTGTGCTAGCGATTTTGCGTTGACCGCTAATTAGTTTTTGCGTTGACCAAAAATTTATCGTGTTTTTTCGTAGTTGAACTTTGTTAGAAGTGATTCAATTTTTTTTGTTGGCTTCTGATTGGTCGTTCAAAACATCTTATTGTCGAGTCGGCAGTGGCAATTTAATAAGCAATTTAATTGTGGAGTTGTAGTGCATGGTTGGGAGGGATGCAGGTACTAGTGTCAAAGTTCTGAGAGGATATCGATTACGGGAGCTTGCAACTGTGTCAGTTGTTGAATGGAGAATATGCAAATGTATTTACTATCACACAATGTATAGACATATTTTAATAAATATAAATAGATTTTTGTGTAGTGTATGGATGATTATATGTGGAGGCTTTTATGGATTGCAACGAGTTCTAATTAAGTTTTTTGTTCAAAGTAATTGTTGTTGAGTTGTTTGTGTGCTAACATGATATAGTGTGCTACGAGCGAGAAAGATGAGGTTCTTCGGAAGTGGGGTAAGAAATGTTGTGCATCCACTATCTTGCTTTGAGCCAGTTTGGTTGGATAAATACAACAATTGGTTATGTTCATGCATAGTGTAGTTAGTGTTGTTGTGTTGCTGGTTGAAATGGTTGGTTGTTGTTTTGCTTTTTTTGCAAAGGAGATTTCAGTGGGTTAGGGTTTGTTACAGAGAGTGTGCAGGGCAAAGACAATTAAAGGCTGACAGGTGAAAAAGGTGTGTTGTGTGTTGCGAGTTGCAAGAGTTGTAGTGTTGGACTTTTGCAAATCTATGTCAGAGGGTAAGAAATCATGTGCACTGCGTGCTATATTGCTAGGAAGATTAGAAACTAATTGTTATTTTGCAGGGTGTAGTTAGTTCTACTCTGTTGTTGGTTGAAGTGGATGATTGTTGTTTTGTTTTCTTTACAGAGGCGATTTAAGTGGGTCGAGTTTTTTTACAAAAAGTGTGAGGGCGGGAGACAATTAAAGATTGACAGGAAAGAAAGGCGTTCAAAAAAACGAAGGTGTTGACAATTTTCAAGTGATGTGCGTTGGGAGTTGCATGAGTTGTCGTGTTGGGCTTCTGCAAATCTATGTTAGTGGGTAAGAAATCATGTGCATTGGATGCTATATGGCAAGGAAGATTAGAAACTGGTTCTTATTTTTCATTTGCATATATGAATATTCAGTTATGTTTGTTACGTAGATGCAATTAGGTTGTGTGCTTGTTGTCTAATAATATATGCTTGATGCATAGTGCAAGTGTTGTGTTTTGTTGGAGTTTGTTCTGGTGTTTA
>JASDQU010736018.1:113316-126990 GCA_032191745.1 Picea mariana | reverse complement strand
TGGTTTTTTTAATGATCTGATGTTTTAATGTACATGCTTCATGTTATGAATGATTATCTATGTGTGATGTACCAATACAACATATAATTTTCTAACGAGTCTGTAATCTTATTAAGTTATCTCGATATATGTCTATATTCTAAAAATTCAAAGTATCTTTCGAGATGACGAACTCTTAGATGGAGACGTAGCAAAATCGGATTACAAACGGTCTATTCATGGTTAAGTTGATGGACCATGATTTGAGAATCAAATTTGATAATCAATTGAGATATACCTAAAGAAGAATCTTTGATTAAAAGTTCAATTACTACATGATATTCTACAATGTTATTGGTTGCATATTGGAGACAAATTCCTCCTGAACTCACTAACTCACCAGAGTGGTAGATGACCCAAGCTGCAAAAGCTATGTTCAGGGTATGTCGACTAGCGTCATCCGTGAATATGAAATAGATAGGAAATGATGATGACATATGGACATTCAAGCACAAAGCAAAGTATAAGCAGCTTAAAGAATGGGGAAAAACTCGCATGAGAAAAAGTAAAGACACACCAAACCAAAAACATATAGTACAATAATGTACAAAGCACACATGAAAGGTATTATATGGATAGTACTTTTTCAGGTAAAGCCCATTTCAGAGCTCACCAAGATATAATCCACTAACCCATAGGCGCCTCTCTGTAGCACACGTTTCACGATGTATGGCCCATGCCACATAGGTTCTAACTTACCTACACCAAATTTGTCACGATCTTGGTCATAGACCAAGACCAAATCTCCTTCTGTGAAAGTGCAAGGTTGAACAGACTTATCGTATTGAGTTTTGATGTGTTTTTGATACGTCTCATTAATGAGAACAACATCACAATGGGTTTCATCCAACTTTGTTAGATATAAAAATGATTCTTCTTCGACAGAAGTATGGGGTAGGAGTTCTACATTTAATTTCAGGGATGAAATCTTGCATTCAATCGACAACACCTTTTCCAACCGATATACCAACTACAAGGGTGTAAATCTAGTGGCAGTTTTAACTAACGTTCAATAAGACCAGAGTGTTGAGAAGAGTTGCGGATTCCAAGAGGTTTTTTTCACCCCCACCATGTGTTGAAGCATGGTCTTCAGGACTTTGTTGATGGCTTCAACTTGCCCATTGGCCTGAGGATAGTAAGGGGATGATTTTTCATGACGAAAACCTAACTTGATGCACAATTCACCCATCATCTGGTTTTGGAAATGGGATCCATGATTGATTACAATGGCTTGTAGGACTCTGAAGCAAGCGATGATGTGATTGAACATGAAAAGTGTTGCATTTCAGCCATCATTAAGAAATGTAGGCATAACCTCAACCCATTTAGTGAAATAATCGGTTGTGAAGATAATGTAATCGTGCCCTTAACTGAGGTAGGATTACATTACATGAAATCAATACCCCATTTTGCAAAGGGGTCGATGGCGAAAATTGGATGGAGTGGATTTGGGTGGGTACGTGCTTTCTTCTGAAAGATTTGACAAGGTGGGCATTTTTTAACAGCCTCAATGTAGTCTTTGAATATGGAAGGCCAAAAATAATCGACACGTAAGATTTTTTGGGCTGTAGCCATCCCAAAAAGATGACCGCCATGAGCTCCAAGGTGACAGTCATTTAAAAATTGCTCAGCCTCTTCATGGGTTAAGCAATGCCATAGAACAATATCGATACTGTGATGATACAAAGTGTCGCCAATGATAAGGTAGTACTTTGAATGGTGTCTAATGCGCCGTAGTTCATCATGTGAAATACCTGGATGGAACCGTTGGGTCTGTAGATATAAAAAAATGTCTCCATACCACAGATTAGACATACTAATGAGGAAAAATGATTCATTAGGAATGGAATCACTAGGATCAATATCCTCATCAGTATGGGGAAGATCTCAAATTAATTCGGCAAAACCAACGATTTCTTATGTTTGGATTTTGAAAACTCGAGATCGAATTCTTGGAGAATAACGATCCATTTTGAATATTTTCCCCCAAGTACTTGACGAGTCAATATGTGGTACATAAGGTTCGATTCAAAAATGAACGTGGTAGTGCACATCAAAATATAGTGGAGAAATATTTGGACAACAATAATTGTTGTCAAAGCCAACTTTTCAACATGTGAATAATGAAGTTCAGGATCTGAAAGACTCCTACTTAAATAGTAGATCACATGTTCGGTGTCGTCATCCTCCTCTTGGAAGAACACCATGGAAATAGTGGAAGCAGAGGCAGCCAAATAAAGGATGTAATCTCTTGCATAGTGGGGGGGATGTAACAATGGTGTATTCGTTAAAGCATGCTTGAGATCATCAAATGAGCATTGAGAAGTTGCATCCCAGATAAAAGGGGCATCCTTTTGTAGTAATCTCATGAATCCTTTACTAATTTCAACATAATTGCATATAAAATTGCGTTAAAAGTTTTCCTTCCCTTGCAAACTATGAAGTTGGGTAAGATTTTTGGGAGGAGGTAAAGCGAGAATAGATTTGACTTTTAATGGATCCACACTAATCCCATATTTGGACACTACAAAGTCAAGGAGTCTCCCTGATTCAACAACAAAAATGCATTTATGGGGGTTCAAATGTATGTTTTAACACCTACATCAAAGAAATATTGCTCTTAGATGACCAATCATAGATCGTTGAAACATGGATCCAACATTTTAAAGGCAAAAAGGTAATTTTCGATAGGCGAAAGTCCCACATGGGAAGATGAAGGTTTTTTTGTGTTGATCAGTGGGTAAAATATCGATTTAGTTATAGCCAGAGAATCCATCCATAAAAGAGAAAATGGCGCTCCCAGTGCAATGATCAATAATCTAGTCGATGAAGGGCGTAGGGTAATTGTCCTTTGGAAAAGATTTATTTAGATCCCTATAATCGACATAAACATGAATTGTCCCTTGTTTCTTGGCGACCAAAACAATGTTGGAAACCCATTCAGTCAGAGGTACGGGATAAATAAGACCATATTTCAGTAACTTTTCTACTTATGCCTTGATTGTTGCAGTTTTATTGGGATGAACCAGGCGCAGTTTCTGTCTTACAGGTTTAACTCCAGGGTAAGTTTTGATTTCATGCACAATGATTGAAGGATCGATCCTTGGAATTTCTTCATAGCTCTAGGAGAATATGTCACAGAATTATTTAAACAAGGCGGTGTAAGTTTCAATATCTTCAGTTGAACAATTCACACCTAGTTGTATGTTTTCCACAATACCTTCTTTTGTGGATATGTCAACACTAATTGTTTGAGATATGTTTCCCAAATTTCCCTCGGAGATTGTATCCTGAGTGAGTATAGGATATTGGGGAGTGTCGACAATATCGGTGGGAAAGATAGATGAAATATATTTCTCAATCTCATCCAAACAGGGAAGAAAGGATGAACGATGGTGGTTTTCATCCCATGGTGCCTCCTCGATATTAAGCATTTCCATAATGGATTTATCAGATGGAAAAATATGTAGGATGTAATCAAAAGTGGAGGATAGGGAATCTAACCAAGATGGTATAAAATAGGAATTAGATGCCAGAAGATGTTGGTCGTCGGGTGAAGGAGAGGCATATTGAATGGAATTGTACTCAGCCTTTGCAGAACTAAGCGACATAGTGTCACCTAGTGTATTGAATTCTAAGGGACTGGGTACGATCCATGGATCCGATGATTCAAGGGATTGATGTAGCATAGTCGAAATCATATTAACCATTGCAATATGTTGTGTATTTGGATGAAGAGGTGTGGGAAAATTTCCCATGAACGAATAATATTTCATTAAACCTACCCCTACACTTTCATAAGTAATCTTTGAATCCCACAAAAATAGAATATTGTTGGTTGTTTGAGTGCAAGCATCAGGGGTGCAGTAATCTAACTGATCAATGGCCACTATTTTTCCTTGCTGAGGAAATTGGACACATCGAAAAACTGATGAAGAGACAACAGTCATGGCATAAAACCAACTTCTTCCAAGCAATAAATTGTAACCTAGAGGAGCGTCAACTACTTCTACATCGATGAAAATAGTTTTTCCCTCCAGTTGAATAGATAATGATTGTAATAATCCATGAGGTCGAAAACCTATTCCAAAAAATGCTCTTAACATGGTTGGAGATGGATTAAGACCAGGTGATTTAAGGCCTTTCCAGCAAGCTAAGGACATGACACATGTAGATTCTCCCTCATCCAATATAGTGCGATGAATATGTTGATTGTGAACAACAACATCAATTTGGAATGCAAGTTGGTGAGAGAGTCGTGATTTAAAATTGTCCAAATTAAACGTGATATTATTTGATGACTTAGGATCTATATCTCCGATGGTTTCCAAGAGATTCCTACGCTGGCTAGGACAGTGTTGTAGAACTTCGAGAGCCAACATTGCACAGGGTTCTTGGGCCAAATCTTCAATAATGTTGTATTTTTGGGCAGCATGAGAGTTAGGATTAAAGATCGATTTTTTTATTATACTTTTGGGTGGATGTAAGATAGAGTCAAAATTTGGTTTCTCAATCTGGAGAGGTCTAGATGGAGGGATAACTGAAGTGGAACGCGGATTGGTCATATTTCCATTAGTTACACTTTCCTTATCGGGTTTACCTAGGGGTGTTTCATATGTCGTAGTTCAAGTGGTCAAATATACATCATTAAACATATAAATGTGTGCATTTGATGAAGCATCCTCGTTAGGAGGATGACCTGGGTTGCCTCCTTATGAAGGTGTAGGATTTTGTGCAACCAATGACTATTGCTATGGAAAAAGATGCATCAAGACAGTGGGTTGAGAATTTCCTTTAAATAATTTAGCTACTTCTTCTCGGTGGGGACAATCCCCTGTGTAATGATCTTCAACACATATGAGACATGGAAATTTCAGTTTGTGTTGTGGTTTCTTTTCAGCAACAGGTGTTTTTTTTTGTATTTTCAGTTTGATTATTATTTTTCTTCGGTTTATTCTTATTTCTCTTTTTCCCCCCGGATTTTGGTGGTGAAGTAGATTGAAATGCATTCACTTCAGATACTTTAGTAGGGGTGGAATTTGATGAGAGAGGATTCTGCATTGTAGTCAAGGCAGTTATTTAATGATTGGTTGTGCCAGTTGATTTTGAGACAAATTGGTTTTTGACGGAACCTATAACACCATCTGAATGAGCGATGGAGGATGGTTTCTATGGATCGGTTGATGTGAAGGGAGTGTTTAGGATCAGTTCATACAAAGTACCAGACTAGGAATAAACTAGATCTAAATACCAAGCATGAACAATGGCTTCCTCTTTGGTGACTACAGAACCCATTGCTACATCGTGAGCAATGAGAGGTAATAGAGATTTTGTGAACCATTCAACCAATAATTGGTTAGGAATGGTGGCTTTGATCAACTATCATCATGGTCTCCATTCATGAATATGATCAAAAATATGGACGAAGTTAGTCTGATGAAGGGAGGTCAAGAGTTCCATGTTGGTTTCATATCAGATGGCCAATTGGAAATGGGTGAGGAAAGCCATGGAAAGTGAATTGAAATCTTGAAAAGTTTTGCATTGTAACTCAATGTACCATTTTTTCGTTGAACCTGTAAGAGTACACTGGAAAAGACGTAAAGTAATAGAGTCATCCATCAGTGTGTTTGATGAACACCACAAATGAAATGCCATGGCATGGTTATTGGGGTCTTCTCCAAGTTTCCCGTCAAATTTTGGAATATCAGATTGTAATATGGATGGAATTACTGGCCAAAAAGGGGAGTGTAATATGGGATCATTTGTTAATCTTGAAAAATTTGGTAGATCTAAAGTATCTAAGAAAGGTAATTGTATATTAGCTTGAGGATGATACTAGTGAGGCATAGGAACACTAGTAGGACCGTAAATTGGTTGTGGTGGATAGTTATATCTAAAAGGTCCTCCCATATGTTGTTGTTTTGGATTTTGACTAGCGAAAGTGGGATTCATTGGTTGAGTAATTTTCATAAAAGGTGAAGGAAAACCCATTTATCCCTAGGGAGGATGACCAGTGTATCCCATGGCAAGATAGCCAGCTTGGCCTTGAGGCGGGTAACCAGTTTTCCCCTAAGGAGGGTAACCAATTTGACCATGAGGAGGGTACCTGGTTTGATTTTGAGGAGGGTAACTGATTTGAACTTACATAGGAAAATATGATTGTCCTTGAGGACCCCAAGTGGGATTCGGGACACCTAGGAAGGGTTGTCCAGAATATAGTCCAGAAGGATTCGTATTTAGGGATAATCCCTATAGGTTTGGATTTGAAGATCCTCCCTGATATGGTTGATTAAAAGGTCCTCCCTAGGGTGGTCCCTAGGACCTTCCGACAAAAGAAGTTTGAAATTTTCCCCCTTCCATAGCTTGGGTAAAAAATGGGATTTGTCTGGTGAATGGGGCTTTCCCCCTAGTCGGGATTTTTCTACTGAATGAGCATTGCCCCCTAATAGGGATTTGTCCACTGAATGAGGGTTTCCTCCTAGTTGGTGTTTGTCCACTAACCCAGGGTTGGCACTCGAGAGGTATTTTTCCTCTAACGGAAGATTGCCCCCCAATAGGGACTTGTCCTGTAGTCGGGTTTTGTTGTATGACAAGGTTTTTCATTATTTTATGTGAAGGTGTCCCAACAAGATTTTATGGCGTGTATGAAGTTGTTATTTGAAGAGGGATTGTAGGTGTAACTATCATGGTACTTTGCAAATGACTAGGTAACATGAATCTTGTTGCACTTGTTAGTTGTCCTGAAGTGGTAGCAGTATTAATTGTTTATCTGGTAGGATTTTCGACGTATTGAATCGATGGTCCTGCATCCGCACCAATGGTGACAGATGTATATGGAGGGTTAAAGAGTGGTAGACTAAAATTAAATATTTCATAAAGATCACGACCCGATGGAGTTCTCCATATAGGACAAACATGAGTTTGATGTGGATCTACCATTTCAGTAGAGCGGACATGGGTAGTAAATTCTTCATTTAGATTTTTTTTTTCAGGTTCCATGTCATGTTCTTCATATGGTCTTGACAGTATAGCCTAGTATAATCTTCAACGATGATGTTTCCTGAGGAGTCTACTCGAAGAAGGAATGGATCGTGAGGGTTTTTCAAATTCGGGTTTGTAGGAGGGGTAGGACCTTCATGAACTACTACTATATCTCCCTCAGCATTATTGATCAAAGGAGTAGTAGCATTCTCGGCATCCAAATTATAGTTATTGACCTCTTCATGGTAAGTGTCTTCAAGTGAGTTAGGAGGCATGGGTTCGTAGCCTTCTAGAGGAAACCCTTGCATCCTACATGATCTACGAATACCTTTATCATCCATGGTACCAATTTTAAGGACAACTAGGGTGAACAAACAACATTTGCTAAAAAATCTAGAAAACCAACAAAAAAAAATAACTTCTCTCAATGAGTGTATCAGTTAGTGATAAAATCCAACATCGCGTGTAAAAAGTGAGAAGGGGATAGGATTGAGTGGGTGGATCAGTTATGTTGGTGGCCTGCTTAACATACTTACGCCTTGGTGAGTTTGACCAACGTTTGATCCAAGTACAACAAAGACTTCCCTTCGCCATCACCTTGTGTAAATAACCTAAATATTATGGCCACTAAGGATAACAATTCCCAGTCAACCTCTAGGCAAGTACATTCGACATTCAGGTCTGAATGTATGGGCAGGATATCAAGTCTGAAATTCTTCAAGAGAACTGAGGACAAATGGACCGATAAAACTCTAGAGGACCCCGAATGGATTTGGAATTCACAAAGCTCTGAGATTGACTAAAAATAGTTGATTCTCAAGAAGAACCCCCAATATATGACCGTTCCACTATGATTGGTTAAACCTCAGAGGGATAATCTCCATTTCTCTCTTTCATGTGACCTCGTGTTTAACCCCTATGTGAGAGGGGGATCCCAGCTATGCTTATAAAAAGGTTGGATTTTCTTTCCCTATCACAAGATTTTGTGTTTGTCTTGCATGCTTTGGAGAGTTATTCTCACAACCTATTACAAAGCTCTATTATTAGTCTACTATTGGTGTAAAGATCTAAAAATAAAAGTTTCTAGTTTAATTTTAATTAGCGCATATTTTTGTGGATGTTTTTTAGTCAAGGGTGAATTATAGTCAAACTGATGATGTTTTGAGACTCGACTCCACAAGAAGTTCAAAATAATGATATGAAAATTTTCTTTTCAATGAACTTCTAGTTACAAGAGGGAGAAGAGTTTATTTTTCCTTTCATCACTAACAAACATTCAAAATAAATGCAAAAACTTTATGTTGTTTTTCCAAAACAAGAATTCATACATTTGCCAAATTATCAAAAAGGAAAAACTTTTCAATATTCAAAACCAATACATATAAATCCTTCTTTGATTGATTTTAGATGCAAACAATGTTGTTCGTCTAATGCCTCGTTCTTTCACTAATAGTGAAAAATTTCACTATGACGATTGAAAAGGGTATGAAGCAAAAGAGCATACAAGCAAAGATACTCTCAATAATAAACAAGAGACCGAAAGAAAAAACAAATATTAAACTGCTCAATCAAAGATTCAAAAACACTAAGAAATCAAAAATTCATACTTTATAATCTTCAAGCATTGAGTAAGGGATAAAAGACAAAGAAATCAATAGACTCGTGATCAACAATCTTTCTTGTGAGTTTCTATAATCAATCAAATAATTGAGAAGAGTTGCAAAAGAGAAACCAAATATGAGAGAGAAAGGGTCAATTTTGAAATCAAGAAAGAAAACACAAACTCAATAAAGACTAAAATGAATGAAGGAATTTTTTTTTTATAATCAAACAGGAGCCAAGATCAGACAAAATAAACTCTGAGTTATAGAAGAAGATCCAAAGACTAGACCCAACAAGAAAGAAACTTGAATTTTTCCCTAAAAGAGGAAATCAATGCTCTGGTAACCAAGACACCAGAGCGCTACAACACTCCCTAGAAGGCTATGGAGGAGAATTGATCAAGAAAAATCATCTTGGTTTGAACTGCAGGGGAGTGCTGGTTCTGAGGAAAGTTTGAAAAAGGATCAAAAAGCTCAATAACTCAGGAAATTTTAGTAAAAGGCTCTGTAAGACAACTAGTAAAGACAAGGAATATGAAAACTTCAGACCAAATCAGCAAGTAGTATCTAAGGATAGGAAAAATTCTAAGATGAACCAAGAGAAGAATAACTGAAAGTTCATTCCCCAATGGAGTCGCCAATTTCTATTATGTAAATATTCCTCTGCGGACAAGTGAATTTTCCCTTGGATTACAGACCCCTCTACCAAGACAGAAAATTACATTTGGACACTACCATTCCTATAGATTGATTTTGTCCATCGAAAAAGAGAGAAGGAGGGGAAGTGTGATGTACCTCGTTTATGACATTTTTCCAAGATGACCCAATCCACGATCTCCAATTAGTACCTGCAATGGATAGCGAGAAACAAACGACTATATCCTACTCTAATGGATTAGACAAAATCAATTTATCTATGCAGATCAAGACAACCATAGACAAGCACATGTAAACACATACTTGAAGGAAATAGGACATGTATATTAATGAGAACTTAAAAGGGAAATTTACAATATTCAGATGATGTTGCAACAACCTCTCCAAGTCCTCCTCATCCAACCCTTGCTCAAAATATCCACAATCAAAATAACAATGCTTTGTTGATTTCTCCTCCTTTCACCATGGAAATGCCTCCATTTTATAGGATTTGAGAGGCTCAACCACGCTGAGTATATTTGGAAATGGTTGAGGATATGGAAACATTAATTGTGATATCCTCCATAGATGCAGCCATGGAGTCATATTCGATCCAAACTAACCAAACTCGTCCATACATATCTTTAGAGGAAAGTGGGATTTCCTCCAAGATTCCCTCAACCAACTCAACGCTCCCTTAAACTGGAAAACAAAGCCCTGCAACTCCCCCCCCCCCCANCCCCCCCCCCCCCAATGATGGACAAGGAGCGCTAGCGCTTCCTATGTATGAGTAGGGGAGTGTTGATATTCCAAAATGTCACCAAGATGAGAAATTCCCTAGTTAAAATACTTGTTCTGACTATCAGATGATGGGGATTCTTCTTCTAACATGTTTTAAGGGTTGTAGAAAGTGTTTTTATGGTGTCGTTTGAGATGTGACACTTAGGAAAAGTGAATGTGACACTTACGACACTTGTGAAAATAAAAGTTTGATACTTGCGACACTTACGACACTTGTGACAATGAAAGTGCGATGCTTACGACACTGTCAAAGTGAGAAATTTTGGTGTGTGACAGTAAAGGAGCACTAGGTATCAAGTCAATTGGATGTTTGACCTAGCAGTGCAGAAGCATTGTCATAGGCGAATAAAATATGTATCTATAGTCCTCGAAGATCCTATTCCATTAATTATGTTGAGTAGAGAGTCATGATGTTGAGGTGGTGGTGGTCACAGTGACCTTTTGTTTACCTTCCAATCGATCCATTAAGAGGAAAAAAAAAGTATTCTAAGAGATTACCTTTCGACATGGATTTGTTGATGTCAAGGAGACTGCAATAGTTAGAACTACCTCTAGCACCCTGTAGAGATGGCATCCCAAGGTAAAAATGGAACTATGAAGCCTTGACTCATAAAGAACATGACATTTTGAGTCCTTAAAGAACATCACAAACTTCAAGTGGGGAAACATCACATAGTACCTCATCTTTAAAGGGCTTCATGCCATAGGACAACCAAAATTGTTGGTGGATGCAGATGTCTCATCCTTGTCTCAACCAACTGATGGTGTATGGTTGGGGGTGTACCACTGTTGGAATTGTCAATCTCTGCATGACCTCAGCTAAGATTAGGTTCTTTTGGCCATCGTATTCAACAATGAAATGTAATGCAGTCCCCTTCACCCACATTTATGAATGGAAGAGGTGCTCCCCCTCCTCATGCTCCTTTGAATCTTCTGGTTGGATATTATTTGTTGCAATGGTAGGATTGGGTATTGCATCAATGATCCACTTTCCCTTATCCTTCTCCAAATCAATCATGCAATTTGCAAGGATCTCAAGGTAACTAGCTTGTGGATGCCAACTTCTTCCAAAATTTCCAAAGATCCTTCCCTTAAACCCAATGTTTTTTTTCCCAATCATGAGAATCCATATTGAGATCCTTGAGAAGATGGGCATAAGAAATAGCAAAAAATGTTGTCTCCGCCAACTTAAGTTGATCAAACAAAATTCTTAGAACAAGATTCTACATACTTATTGCTCCATTGATCTAGTGAATTACTAGTTTTGACTCTCCCAATACCTAAATATGAGTGACCCCATGTTCACCTACCAAATTTAACATAATAGCTAATTCCTTCCATTCAACCATGGTATTTTTGCTTGCACTTAATCCATCTTTCAAGGACATCTTGTGATTTTCATTGAGATAAATAACACCTTGAGCACCACACAAACTAGGGGAACCTTAGGCACCATCAAAGAAAGTCAAAGGTATGTTGTATCCACCTCAAGTCTACATGTTTGTCTCGACATTGTGGAATTTGAAATGCATTTAATACCTTCATACAAGAATTTAGTTCAATGATGAACCTAAAAGGGAGGATTATCCTTGTCCTTGAAAAAAATGGGATTCCTCGACAACCAGTTTCCAGGCTCTCAAGGAAATCATAGGCAAGGATCTGTGAAGTTTAAGATATACATTATCAAATCAAACTCGCATATAGTCTAACAACTTATCCTCCTACCAAGAACCTTGTCCTCCAGTTAGGGGAATAATTTCACTCCAAACCTCCTTTATGTATCCACACTATACCAGTGGATGATCAGTGGTTTCCTCCTCACACACATTAAAGTATATGCATTCTAGGTCCTTGTCTTGCCTTTCTTTGAAGGACACCCCATATCAAAGATTTATTTGCTAAGGCTAGCCACATAAAAATTCTAGACTTATTGGACATTTTACTTTCCAAATCCTCCCCTGCCACCAAGGAGAATTTTCTATCCCACCTTTGAACATGGCCTCATATCCCAGGCTAGAGGTGAATGACCTTGTAACAAGGTTTTTTGACCATACTAAGGTATCTCCTTGTTGTCTTAACCTAATGGATCTTTGAGCCAACCTCCTAATATAACCTTGCCATCAATCAACATCATGTCCCTCCAAACCCATCAACTTTGCATTCAACTTTCTTTGTTGCCAAAGAAATTTGCATTCAACTATATTTGTTGTCAAATATTGATGGCGGTGCAATTAGTTATGTCAAATAGCACTAGCCTTCCTTGATCATTTAGAAAGTTTATAATATTCCGATGGAGATTATGTTGCCTAGAAATTCCCACCCATGGATCACTCTGTAATGTCACCCTCTTTCCATTGCCCACTCTATAAGCAAGTTAGTTACCAATCAAGGGAAATGAGTGGATGAAAGTGATCCAAATTACTGAAACATTGGAATTTGATTTAATCAGAGTCTGGGTAAATTCCTCAAAGCTCACAGGTTCAACGAATTTAGGTAAAATAACATCATGCCACGACCCTTCATATTCAATGAGTCTCCATAGAATTTTAGTTGTTGGTGTTTTCCTAAAGTGATGAACATTTTTTAAACACCAACCATTAGTTGCCTTAGGATTCATTATTCTCTTGCAACTAACAAGAGAAATCTCATCTTTCTCCTTCTTATTAGTTAATAGAGGGTGGACAAACTTTTCCTAATCTTCTCCACCATTCCAACATGTATGGCATAAAGTGTCAATAAACTAGAATTGCTTCAAGCACATATTTGATAAGTCTCAATCTACCAAGTACAAATAGATGCTTATTGCACTATGTTGTGATTATTTGTTCCATCTTTAGCATAGTTAAGTACTTGAAAATAACCCTCTAGAGTTATTATTTTCTTAGAGATCGAATTTCATGGCTATTTTTATCCTGAATCAAGAAATGGTGTTCCCAAAATCGCTATTTTTTTCGGGTTAAAATTACAACCTTATGCAATGATGACCTTCAAAACTCATATTGTTGTTTAAAAAAACCTTTAACTCTACCCTAAAATGTAAATGTGGTGCTACTAGTGGTAAAAAAAAATTGTTGTTAAAATTACACCTTGATTGAAATCATGGCCTTAACAATTAGTACTATTGCAACCAAAATATTAAAATCAATCATCGAATCAAAAAGTGGTGTTACTAGTCTCACCCATATTTTTTGGGAGTTAGAATTACAGTTTGTTTGAAAGCATGACCTTAACAACTAGAACTCTTTGAACCAAAATCTCAAAATCTACCCCCAAATTGAAAACTAGTGTTAGACACTTTGTTTTTATCTCAAGATTAAAATTACAATTTGTTCGAAGCCATGGCCTTGACAACCAGTATTGTTGTAATTAAAATCTTAAAATCAACCTCTAAATTAAAAAAAGATGCTACCAATAACCTCTATTTTAAGAAGTTAAAATTACAATATTTTTGAAATTATGACAAAAAGACTTGCACTGTTACAAAACAAATGAAAGAAAGATAAATTAAAATAAAAAATATAAATATAAATAAAGAGAATACAAATATAATCGAATTTTAATTCTTCTTAAAATCCACTGCACTACCCTTACCCTCGATCTCCTTTTAAAAGAACTA
>JASDQU010736018.1:94733-107474 GCA_032191745.1 Picea mariana | reverse complement strand
ACCAAGGGGGGGGGGTCCGGAATGGAATCTTCCCTCTGGCGGGCCCTCTTTATATGTGGCATCATTTTAATGGCCCCGAGTCCCATCATCTCCTGCTATCTGACAGACCTCCGTCACCTCTGGATGTCACCTTCCACCTTTCCTGAAATGGTCATGTCCCATAACTGCTGTCAGTCCTTCCCCCCCATTTGCTCATGGCAATCCCCTTACTATGACCTTTACCTCCAATCGATAGCCGCCACGTCACCCATCCGTATCCCTCAGCCACCGTCACCTGTCATCTCACCCTCAAAGTGATCCGTTGGCCATTTATTACTGGATAATCTATCCGTTATCCAGTTGACCTGTCTCCCGCGCCCAACTGACCCCGTTTTACTTAAAACTACCGTTTTTTCCCCTTACTGTCGCCATTCACCCATTGCACCAGAGAAATTCACCACTTACTCCTCCGTTACAGTTCGTTTCCCTCATCCACAGTCAGTCGCCCCCACTAACGTTGTGTTTTATTGCAGTTACTGTTGCAGAAATGGCACCAAAGTCCAAACAAGCTCGAGGGATTTGCATCATCTGGTCTATGGATTCAGGCGTGATGAGGAACAGGATCTCTCCGGACGAGGAGATGACGGCTCTTTGTTCGAGAATATAGTGAGCTTGACACTTGAGAGCGAACTCGGGAAAATGGTGGATCTGGGGGAAGAGGTAGAGGGGTAAATTGGACTCCCAGAGTCTAATTTCATCACTCTGGTCCAGGAAAACTTCCCTGAGCCATGACTGGAGGTCTGAGAAGTCAAAATCGCATTTTGTATCCGCAATTAATCGGTCTTGGCACCATTTTTGCAACACCGCTCATGCTTATTGGAGGTCTATTGTCATCATGTTGGGAAAGCCTACTCAATTGAATTGAATTGGGATGTTGTTTGAATTGAATTTGGATGGCTCGAAGATAATATTTTATATATTGTGTTTGGATGCGAAGATGTTAGAAACATCACTGAAATTGAATTTTTTTATTGAGTTGATCACTGAAACTAATTTTGTAAGATGTGTAATTATTTTCATAAGATGTGTACTGAGCTAATTTAAAATTGTTTGCAGGGTAACATTTATGGAATATATAAGCAAAAGTCTATGCATGAATATTAGGGTAAGCTAAAGTCTACGTAGGAATATTAGGGTATCTGTATCTGTTCACACTATTTAACTGTGCTCTTAGGCTACTGCGTGGAATCCCATTTGTTAAACCCCATAGCATTATGATCCTCATAATCAATGGGGCATGAAACATTTTATCGCATGTCCTTTCTCACTTTTACTTCTCAAAAGAGGAGGCAAATTCAACTTGCCTTACATTCATGCTAAATAAGTTAATTTTTTTATATTCACCTCAAATATAGTTCTACTGAAATTGCAAATATTGATGAGGTGTGTGTTGATATACTTTCTAGATCTTATATATGTTTATATATGCAACAGTGTGACTTAAATTCCAGCTGATTATTTTGTCATAAATACTCTCAATGAGGTTTGACATCTGGTTGCAATTACAGTTTTTGTGCTGCATATTTAACTTGTACGACAACAACGTGGGTGTGAGATAAAGCGAGAATGAGATGTCACTCTTATTGTTTGCTATATGTTCTAAATCAATTAAGAAAACAATATAATTCAATGGCTATGTGATTTAAATCAATCAATGCCTACAATACTTCTTGGCATTTAAATCAATCAATGCACGTAATACTTCCCAACATGGACATCATCACCGCCACTGGCAGTGGCACTTGTTAATATTGTTGTGGCACTTGTTAATATTGTTGAAGAAGATGCATCATCTATCATTTAAAATATAATCAAGTATAATAATCATACATCACTAAAATACGTGAAAAATGGTCTTAATATGGCCACAATGCATTTGCACTGAATCATTTATAAATCTTGTTTGTGAAAGATGCTCTTGATACAACAATCTTGAAAAACTAGAAGCCATTAAAAAGAAGAGTCTTAAGGACTATATTATATGAAGGTAGTTCGCCCATTTTTCTCTTGGATTCATTAGACTATATTGTCTTGTGAACTTCTTCTTCAAAGAAAATCAAGAACTAAGATAGTGATACAATATTTTCCAATTATATACCTCTCTTTTCTTGGCCTCGATAAAGAGACCTAATTAATGTATCTGAATGCACCAATGATAGATACAACTTAGATTGAATGCATGTCCCTTACCCTATTCTAATAACATGAATTCCTATTGATGGGTTTGCCTTAGCTACATGACTAGTTTCTTCAAATGAGTCAAGGATATGATGATTGAGCTTATAAATAATATCATTTGTTGGTATTATCCTCTAGACCTCATGAATTTCTACAGAATCCAAGTGAATTAAGGCTAACTCTATAATAAATCATGCCAAGTCTTTGAAGTCTTTGAAGATCTAAAATTTTCATCCCAATATAACTTCAAAATTATTTGTTTTCTAATCTATTTAAAATAAATATTTCGACATGCACTACCATAGACATTTGGTCTCTCCATATACAAATCAAATGGTAACCCATATCAAATCCCTATCTGTAATCATTCCAATGTGAAATTATGAGAACTATTGCAAAAAAAATTCCAGCCTTACCATTAGGGAACCATCGATCCTAAAGTTCTGAGGGGAATTGATGACATCGTTTATGAAGAAGGGCTCCTTAATCATATTAATATGCTTACTAGAGGTGATTTTAAATATAAGAAGACATATCCTTAGATCATAACCAACCAGGCATTGGATAATTCAATTCACAAATGAAACTACTCATAGTTTAATATCAATGAATCCAAGTCCTCTTTTCTTGGAAAGAGTACAAACCTCCCAAGGTACTAAGAGGAGTGTCCTCACACATCCAAACTTAGACCATAGGAAACCCATTAGGATTTTCTCCAATGGAACAAAATGATATAAGGAAGGAAACCAAAAATAGACAATTAGTGTGAGGAGATTGAATGGTTTTATCAAGAACCATAAATTTGCAATTGAATGGAAGGTCTATAATCCACCATCTTTAAATTTCTTTTGTAGTTTTTGCATACATCGTCCCATATATATAAGAGAAAAGTATCAACCCCATAGGGAATTTCTAAATAGAGTACAATGTCACCATCTCTCATATGTTGTCATGGCTTGGTCAACCATGTTGGTTTTCCCTTAACACCAATCAATCGAGAATTGGATTTAGTGTTGGTAACTATTGTCCTAGTTGTTGTGAAAAATATCTCCAAACATTCCAAAGTCATATCAATTGAGTTTTGAAAGAGTTGAATAGACAAGGGAGAATCATTAGCAAATTGATGAATAATCACCTCACCCCACAAGTATTGAAATTTCACTATTGATTTGTCCTTGAATTCTAGAAACATTCAAAATATGTATGATGCTAGAACATAAATATAAGGTGTAAGACAACATATGTGTATGCAACACAAATTTGTCCAAGAGAACCCCATTGACGAATGTAGATGCTAAAGCACTTGAGAAAATACCACTAGCCATAGACAAAAAATGATGGCCAAACCCAAACCACAAGAACATTTAGGTTATAAAAGACCAATCTATCATGTCACAATAACTTATCAAAATCATTTTTTAGCAAACAAAATTGTTGAAAAAACTCTTTGTCCCACTCAACACTCTCCCACGTTGTCAAATATGTATCAAGAATGTATTTTCCCTAATTGAAACATGTTTGTGAGGGTTGAACAATCCAATCTACGACCCATTTAATCCTCATAGTAAGCACCTTGCCAAAATATTATAGGATACATTAAGAAAAGTGATAGGATACTAAGCATTAATGGTGTCTCTCATTTAATTCATAGAAGTCAATTTAATTAGTGCTTGATTAGGCATCTCATTCATTCTTCTTGGATACAAAATTTCTTTAGCCATATACAACATATCTTGACCAACCACCTCCCACATCCATTTAAATAATTGATAGGGAAGAACATCTATATGAAGAGATTTTCCATTCTTCATTTTTTTAGAGCTTCCAAAAGACATTCTTCAATAATTTTAGCCCAAAGAAAGTGTTTTTTAAAGCTCAAAACTTTAGAATGGTTCTCTTGTTGACATGTTTGTATGGTTGTTGCAACACTCTCCTTAATGCGGCACTCAACAAAAGTGTTTTTAAAATGAATACTATACATTTGTATAATATCCTCCAAGTCCTCCAACTTGATCCCCTCCAAGTTCTTCAAACTCATTATTCTTTTTAACTCTAGTTTTTTAATTGAGAAAATCAAAGTAAAATTTACTGAGTTTTCCATCTTCTTTATCCATTATAAATGAACTCTAACTTGAGAAACCTATGTACAATATCCATCCATACATCTAAGAAAATTTTCTTATTTAACTACTTCCTTAAAGAAACATTGTGCAAGTTCTCTTCTTAAAAATATGATTTTTTTGCCAATCTCTACCCAACATGCTTGTCTCTAATTCCCTTAAATGGAGCAACCACCTTGCCCCAAACCAAAAAAGAAGTTAGCATTACTTATAATTGATGGTTTCCACCATAAGATCCATCCAATGTCACCTTAGGGACTAAGTTGAAGGTTCTGAGCATTGACAATGAGCAAGAAGAATTTGTCAGGATCAATCAGATATAAAAGCATTTGCACTGTGGAGGGTGGTTCATGGTACTTTTATAAGGATTAATAGACACCACTTTCAACAATTATTTTCGGACAAAACAACACATCAATATATTTTATTCAAATAAAGTCTTGCAATTTTTTTTTCAAGAGCCTTCTTATGAATCCAAAAGAACTCCTATTAACATCTTCATTGCAAAATTCTTGAGGTGAGGACCATACCTATCAATACACTTATTCCAAGACATTTGTGTACATAGTTGTAACAATGCTTGTACTTAAAAAATGATATATAGTCAAGTTTCGTATGTGGTTCCATGGTTTGGTGGTGATGACATTTGACTTTAAATCTAGCAACCTAAGTTCAAATGACTTGATATTTGTGTGGGCTTCCAAAGTGGAATGGTGAGGAAATCAAACTCTAAATCCAATAGCCTTCATGTTTAATCTTTGTGAAATATTCTCTTAGTTCTTTTCTTGTTTACAAAAATAGTTCTATATCAACGTGGAGTTTTCAATTTCAAAACTTATAATAACAAACAATCAATCACAAAAGTTGCATAATTTGCATTGAAAGTGTTTTTGGCATCTTCAGAGTTTGAAGTTTGAAATTCAAGGTTTGGGGTATTTTACGGGGGAAGAGATAACCAATGTTTTAGTATCCTCAAAAAGTATATCAAAGAAGTAGTCAAAATGATGATTTACATAAGCAATGTGAAGAGTTTCATTAGAGAATTTTTGAAGTCTAAAATGGCTCTCCTAAGGGAAATAATAAAATAATAAAATAATAAAATAAGAGTTATGAATTTTCAAAGGGAAAGAAAGAAAATTGTTTTTTTTATATCGTATTTTTTACTTATCTCCTTATAGGTTTATTCAAATTTCAAGTGTAGGCACGCATTGGATGTAGCAATAAATACCCACTATGCATACTTGTAATAGATTCACAATGAAATAAACCGGAATTACACAACAAAAAATGTTTTTGGAAAAAAAGACATAGTTTTTTCATGTATTTCTAGTTTATTTCACTGTGGATATATTAAAAATATGCAGAGTGGGTACTTATTGGACACAAAATCTAATTTTGCATCCAACTAATGCATACACTTGAAATTTGAGTAAACCTATAAGGAGATAAGTCAAAATATGATAGTAAAAAAATAGTTTTCTTTTTTTCCCTCCAAAACTATTTACCCATATGGTTGACATCAACACCTTGAATCCTATTGGTTCGTTTAAACTTGATGTTGATAACACTTTTTTTGTTTTAAGACCCAGTTTTTACCTCAAAATTTCTCTAATGGATATTTTGTGTTAGTGTTGTCTACCCATTAACTTAAACATCCCCCTTTCCCTCGATTATGACATTTCACATATAAGCAAATTCTACGGGATCCATTGTTCCTTATAGTGTTTAGGATTATGAAATTATATTTTTTGTATTTACAATGAAATATATGCTCACTTGAAAAGATTAAAAATATAGTATGGAAGTGGGGCATTTTAGCTAACTTCTAGCCCATTCCTTTTATGATAGCACTTTTATTTTATCAAACAAATTTAATATTTGGGAAAATTTTACAGCTAGATTCATTTGCAAAACTGTGAAGTAGGGCTTCTCGAGGGGTTAGCTCAACCACTCATTGTCAATGTTGCTAGGCATATGGCTAGTTCCGTGTAAGAGGTGCCTGGATAGGTAAAGTGCACTAGTATACACTGTGGCGGGTTTACTAGGGATACCATCAATGAATATGGGGAAGCATCCCTTGAGTTTCCTCACGAGGTTTTCCTTGGAAAACAAAAAGTTATAAGTAGGGTTTCTAAGTATCATATATGTATCTCTCCTACTTTTCACATAATGTTATCTAAGGTGTGGTGTTTTCTAACTTAGATCTTGTTATAGAGGCTCTTTTGGAATCTTTGATGTTAAATACTAAGTAGTAGTTAAGAATAAACTGATATTGATTATAGGATGGAAATCGGGGACAACTTAAAGAGAGTGGGATTGATTAAGTTATGGGAAGTGGAAGCATGAAAAGAATGAAGCAAATAATGAAAACAAATATACATAAAACAAACTAGATTGAATAGTGTATGTATAATTGTGTGAATGGCATATACGTTTCTCATGGAAAGAGAGTGAATAGAAAGAAATTGTGGTGCTTATGATCTATATAATACAATGTACATATAGAATAACATTGAAGTTGTGAAGTTTTTTTTTAAGTGCTAATGGGATGACATAGGTGGAAAGTTGAGAGTTTTCAAGATGAGTTGTTGTTTTGTACTAACATGTACTACCATGCCATTGGGAACGGATTCACTAAATTGCAATCTTTATGTTGAGTTGATATCAACAAGGGTATCATTGACATGAGGTTCATCCATATGGGACCCATCAATGAGGAACCCATAAACAAAAGAGTTGTTGACAAAAGGATGGTCGATGAGGTGTCTGTTGACAAGAGGGATCATCGATAAGCATACCATCGAAAAGGGAGTTGTCAATATGAGGGCCATCGAAAAGGAAGTTTTCAAGATGAGGACAACAAGTTGGTTGTTAACAATTATGTCACGCATAAGTAGGGAATCAACAAAACCATCATCGTCAAGTGGGATGGGATCATCATCATGGATGTCAAACAAGAGCATCATAAACAATCAAGGTAACGAAAAAAGCATGATCAACAAGCAAGTTGTTGGCAAGAGTGTGATCAACAAGCAAGTTGTTGGAAAGAGTGTGATCAACAAGCAAGTTATCGACAAGAGGGTTGTCAAAGTCAACAAAGCATATTCCACGGTGGTTGTCAATATTGATGAAAACAAGTTTTTGTCAACAATAATAGAGTGCTTGGATAGAAAGAATACACACAATAGCATAATTTTGCATAAAAATTAAGCGTGAGAATGGTTTTAATGCCTCTACATAAGTTGTTAGAAGAAATATCTTGTAATTTATGACTCCTTTAAATATTTTATTGTTTGTTCTATGAAAAATATAATAATGCTCATAATTATTACATTGTAGATTGAGTCCTTAACCAATATATTAATCTGTGACCTTACAACTTGCATGTAATTCAAATTTGAAGAGTTATGTTTACGAGGTGTTAACCAAATAATAGAAAAAATTAAATAGATCTAGCTCGGTTTCTTCATAGAGAAATTGATATCTTTCCCACCTAGGTTCAAATCCCATTTGTGACATGGTTCAATATTTGTGAGCCAATTATAAATTGGGGTTGGCAAGGTACCAACAATCACATACTTGGTTACGAGCTTGAGGGAGGAATGATTATTTAAATGTAAAATAATAATAATAATAAAATAATCTTTAAATGTTGTATTTTGAATTTAATTGATAAAGATGCCAATTATATTCAACAAATGTCTACATAATTATATTTATTATTAAATGACAATTAGATGATTGGAATAAAAACAAGGAGCTTTATATGGGATTGTTTAATTTGGGTAGTCACATTCCCTATGAAATTCTTAGTTCAAAGTTGAAATACCATTGGTGAACAATGTCATAATAATTAACTAAGATTAGGAAGTTGTATAGTTGGTCATGATATTATTTGATCTTCTTAACCAACTTGATTGAGTCTCCGATGATGGGTGGAGTGTCCACTTGAAACGTTGGATGTTTCAAAACTATCTACACAGTTTATTTCTAGAAATTTCTACAACAATTATAACCAATTGTGAAAGCACACACACTTAGTTATTTATATTGTCAACTTTGTTGATTGCAAAAAGGAAATAGTGATAATATTATTTGATCGTCTTAACCAATTTGATTGAGTTGTTTATAGTTTCAACCTTGTTGATTGAAAAAAGGAAATGGAATGATATGACATGAAGAGAAAAAATAATTAAACAAATGATAGAGGCCATCACATTGGCATTGGAGTAGTTATAAGGAATTTAAAGCTCTATATCACATATAAAAATTTAATTGAAATGAGTTACAAAGCATGTATGGTTGTACGATTGATAATTAGTTAAAAAAACACATGTGCCTACACTGAATTTGGGCCATATGTGCCTACAATTAGAAGGAAAGACACATATGGATCTAGTATTGAGTGCCCCATTGAAGAGTACAATTTGATTAGGCCCTACAAATGATTAGCACTATGAAGTAGCCAATATCGACAATGAACAAATTACCCTTATTCAAATGTTTTCATTCACTAATCATTATGTGAATGACATGTACATTGCTTAGTAAGACAACACGTTAAAAGAAGAATTTATGTTTCTTATGGTTCATATAATAATTTGAATATATAGAATTACATTACAGTTACATAATTAGTTCTTTTATCACTGATAGGTTGAGGAAAGTAGAAATCCAAGACTCATTGAGGTGTGCTTGTTGTTGTGCACTAACTTCTATTGCCATGCATTAGGATCTAATTCATTAAATTGTGGTTATAGTGAATCGATGTTGACAAGGGTGACATTGATGTAAGGGTTGTCAACAAGGAACATGTTGACAATCATTGGCAAAAGGATGGTTGGCAAGGTTTCCATTGACAAGAGAGATTATCAACAAGCATGTCGTGAACATGAGGGCCATATACGATTTGGTTTTTGACAAGAGTATTGTAGACAAGATATTTGTCAACGAGAGCATCATTGGTAAGTGGATTGTTGACTAAAATGTGTATGAAAGCTATATATCAACAAGAGAGTTGTTGGAAAGAAATTTGTCAACAAGAGCGTCGTTGATAAGAAGGGAACTAACAAGAAGGTGGTTGACATTATCAAGAAAATTTCCCCAAATGGTTGTAATTGTTGATGAAAGCAAAATTGAGGAAGTTATTGTCAACAATAAGAGAGCGCATGGATCATTCATCCCCTTCAGAGAGTAATGGTCCCTATTGCACTAACTTTTGGGACTAAAGGTGTAGGCGATTGTTATTGCTAAGGGATAATATGGTTGACTAAAATCTTATTGCGTTGAAATGTCTCATTCTAATTGTCCTTAATCAATTCGGTAATTTAGAACCATTGTGCTTGATTCCTCATACAAAAGTTGTGTGGCCATGAATGATAAATCCCATGTATTTCCCAAAGGTATGGTTGTCCAAAGATTAAATTTGCAATGTTGAAGTCCACAACATCAAAAAGGACATAATCAAACATAGGATTGATGGTATATAATAATTGACATTGGCACATGATGCACATTTCTTACTTATCATTCATCCAGCCTATGATATAGGGTTGTGGATAATGTGAAGTAATTAGATAAATATGCTTCATAATGGTAGAAAAAACTAGGGCCTTTTGGCTACCATTTCCAAGGACGGTTCTAAGAGGTTGGCCTTTGACCCACACTTGTGTACAAAAAAGCCTCTCCTTTTCTGCATTTAGCATCATTGTAGATGGGATTAGAAGATGCATAGACAAGATTGTTAATTTTTCAATAGGAAATATTTAAGCATGATTTTCATTCCATTTTATCATTTAACTTAAACCATAAACAATTTAGTTGCAGCAACCAAGATCACAAGAAGAAACACCATGCACAAGTACACAAGAAGTATCCTCGGAAACCCTTCTCAACAAGGGAAGAAAACCCAGCCAATCCTTTGTTATATTCTTCAAGAGAAATACCTTCACCACTAAGAAAACCTATCACACAAAAGGGTTCTTGCAAAACCCTATAATACTAGCGCCCAAGAGAGGTGCGCACTTTTCCCAGGAAGATGTGCTTGCTGAAATTTCCAAACTCACACAAAAGATATGATTCCTCAATGGGGAATTTAACTTTACTTATATTAGACTTGACATGTCAACAAAAGTGTCTATTGGAACAACAGGTCTGACCTCTCTATCTCATAATATAATTAATATTAACTAGATTAATTATATTTTACATTAATTATCAATTACATTAAGGTGGGGTCGACATGTACTCTTTACATTACAATTAGGGTTACAGGAAGGTATGACTCTTGAACAGTATAGAAAGGGATCTTATACACCCACTAGTGCTCAACCACTAGGGGCACATCCATAGGGATGTCCATATCTCTGGCTCACTACATTACACAGAAGAACCAATCTCACTATTGCTCATTCACTATGATCACGTTGACGTGTGCCCGTCCACAGACACGTCCACTCAACAGATATTATTTCCTACTGCATTACACAAGAGATTCATATGTAGTTCATCATCAACTCTCTGCTTAGAGGAGGCTAATATATCATCTTCATATATGTCTCATGACGATGCACCCAACTCTTTGGGAATTCACACGTTCACCTTGTGCTCAGCCACAGGCATGTCCCACCTACAGATCTCCTTTCTCACTGTGTTACACATGAGAATCATCTGGAGTTCTTCTAAACTCTATGTAAGGAGGAGGCCATCCCTACGTTCCATCTCTGTCTCAGATAGGAACCACACACCCCTCTCAGGGGCTCTCTTTAAGGTTTGTGTCCTGAAGAATGTCTCACATAGCTGCAATCATCAACACTCCCTCTCAGCTAGAGAGGCATTCTCCACTAGGACAAGTCTCTCATGGAAATACTTGAACTTTGTCTTGGCAAGTGGTTTGGTGAAGATATCTATGATTTTTTCATGAGTTGGAAGATATTGCACGTGTATTGTCTTCCTCTGCACTATTTATTTGATATAGTGATACTTTATTTCAATGTGTTTCGATCTGTCATGAAACACAGGGTTCTCAGAGAGCTTTACACAACTCTCGTTATCACAATGAATAGTAGTAGGATCCATCTCATGATCGAACAAGTCATTCAGAAGTTTGTTAAGCCACACTGCTTCGTGGACTTCTACACTCAATGCAATGTACTATGCCTCTGCAGTGTTCAATGCCATAGAGCTTTGTTTTCTGCTACACCAAGAAACCATGGCAGACCCTAAAGTGAAGCAACAACCGGAGGTGCTTTTTATGTCCACTACACTTCCTGCCCAATCTACATTGGCATATCCCTATAGTCTTAAGTCTACATTGGAATAATATCTTAGGCCATAACCAATTGTGCCTCGTAAGTATCTCAATACATGCTTTGCAACTATCTAATGTGTCTGTCTCGGTTGGCTGATAAACTGGCTAAGCACATTTACTGCATAGCAAATGTCTAGTCTAGTGTTAACCAGATACATAAATGATCCAATCAACCGTCGGTATAAGTGTGGATCTACATCTCCTGAATCAGTATTACTCATCTTCTTCAAATCCATTACCATTGGAGTGGGCATGGATTTGCATTCTGTCATGCCGAACTTTTTTAGTATCTCCATAGTATATTTTCCTTTACTCGGGAAAATCTCATCTGTATTTTTCCATACTTCTAGTCTCAAGAAGTAATGCATCAGCCCCAAGTCCTTCATTTCAAATTTAGTAGTCAATGCTCATTTGCATTCAACAATGAGTCTCTCTAAACCGATGAGGAAAAGATCGTCCACATATAGGACCAAAATCAAACACTCATTGCCATCAATGTGATAATATAAGTTTGTATCAACAAGACTTTTGTTGAATCCCAAGCTCATTAGAAATCCATCCATTTTGTCATACCAAGCATGTGGTGCTTGTCTTAGACCATATAGGGATTTCTTTAACCTGCTTACATGAGATCTTTCGTTGTGTACAACGAATCCTTCTAGATGCTCGATATAAACTTCTTCCTCAATTTTACCATTGAGAAAAGTTTTCTTTACATCCATCTGATGTAGCTTCCAACCCATGGAAGCATCTAGTGAAATGATAGAATGGATGGAAGTGTATCGAGCTACTGGAGAAAAAGTGTCGCCATAGTCAACTCCCTCTGCTTGTGAGAACCCTCTGGCCACAAATATTGCTTTGTATTTTTCGATGCCTTCATCATCTGCATGCTTGATTTTATAAATCCATTTGGAATTCACTACAGACTTTCCCTCTGGTCCTGGAACAACATCTCATACATCATTTTTCAATATAGATTGGTATTCTTCAGTCATGGCATCTTGCCATACTTGTTCACCTAAAGCTTCTCCATGAAAAGATGGCTCTGAGTCAATAATGTGGGTCATGGCTGAAAGGTAGCTTGAGAATCTCTTT
>JASDQU010736018.1:77917-94713 GCA_032191745.1 Picea mariana | reverse complement strand
AGACTTTCCCTCTGGTCCTGGAACAACATCTCATACATCATTTTTCAATATAGATTGGTATTCTTCAGTCATGGCATCTTGCCATACTTGTTCACCTAAAGCTTCTCCATGAAAAGATGGCTCTGAGTCAATAATGTGGGTCATGGCTGAAAGGTAGCTTGAGAATCTCTTTGGTATCTTGCTCTCTCTGGTTGTTCCTTGTGGGGATTTATGCCCTTCTGCTTCTTGTATATTTTGTCAGGCCCAAGCAGGCCTTTTATGTCCAACTGTAATATCTTTGGGTATGTTTCTTGGAGCAATTGGATCGGTTGGAACAACTGGATAAACTGGAGCTATTGGATCAACTAGAATAATGTTTGTCTCCCTATGAATTGTTGAAGGGGGAGAAGGCACTTTCTCACTATCAATTTCCATCTGAGCTTCTTTGGATTTCTGTAAGGCTACTTCTTCTTCAAAAGTAATGTCTATGCTTACTTCAATTTTTATTTGACCAGGAATGTATATTCGATATGGTTTTGAGGATTCACTGTATCCTACAAATGTGCCCTTTCTTCCTGAAGGTTCTAGCTTGGATCTCTTTTCTTTGGGTACATGAAAATATACTGGACATCCAAATATTTTGAAGTGTCCAATCTCAGGATTCACTTCGGTGAAGGCTTCTTCTAGAGTAATTTTCTTCAGGATCTGATGAGGAATTTTGTTTTGAACATACACTACTTTCATACATGCTTATTCCCATAGTGTCATTGGTAGACTCTGATCATGTATCATTTCTTTGGTTGCCTCAATGATAGTTCTGTTTTTCCTTTCAACAACCCCATTTTGTTGAGGGTTGTAAGGAATTGTGAACTCCCTCTTGATCCCTGCTTCAATACAAAAACTGTTGAATTCTTTTGAAGTGTATTCTCCTCCATTATCTTATCTTAATATTTTGATTTTTCTTCTGGTCTGGTTCTCAAACTGAGCTTTGAATTCTTGAAATTTTGCAAGGACTCCATACTTGTTCTTTAGAAAGTAAATCCAAGTTTTGTGGGAGTGAACATATATGAAGAGTACATAGTACAAGTACCCATTTAGAGATGCAATAGTCATTGGCCCACATACATATGAATGCATCAAGTACAAGATTTCCTTGGATCTATTGTCACTGCTTGAGAAGGATCCTTTAACATTTTTCCAAGGGCATAACCTTTGCAAACACCTTTGTGTTGAATCTGTATTTTTGGTAGACTTGTTACCATTTTCCCTAGAGTTGGGAGAGCTCTATAATGAATGTGATCAAGTCTCCTATGCCATAGCTCAGTCAAGATGATGGTTTCAAGTAGTAAGGCTTGGACTGGTTTGATGGTTAATCTTTAAAAGTTGTTTTCTCGGACACCAATTACATTGGCAGAGCTTATATGAGAGTCTTTGTACCATGCAAGAACTCTTCCTTCTGAAAAAGTAATCATGTAGCCTTTGTCTTCCAAAGAAGAAATAGGGACAAGGTTCCTCTTCATTCCGGGTACATATAGTACTTCCTTTAATTGAAGCTACATATCTGAATCTAGTTGGAAGGTAGAAGTTCCAACTCCTCGTACATTATATATGGCATCATATCCAAGGACAACATGTAGATGTGTCTCTTTCTCAACAAAATGTGTTAGGTGATCTCTAAGACTGGTCATGTGCCTAGAGGCACCACTATCAATTAACCAAGTATTATCATTGGTAGGGACCATACCTGAGATTGTTGAGATGTTGATGTCTTCATTTCTTTGAGGTCTTGTCTTCCCGGAACTGATTTTGCTTGAGCCATCAAGCTTTCCTCCCATCATGATTTTTCTCATTTTGGATTCTTCACAAACCCTTGTCAACTAGGCTAGAAAACCTAACGGCTAGGATAGGCTACCACTTTTAGGTTTTGTTGGATTTATGACTGCCAACAATAAGACTTTGAAGGATATGATAGCCTTGGTAAGATGAATAGCTCCTCCAAGGAGTTGCAAAAACACAATTCTGAAATTTTCTGCAAAAATTAGCGAAACCTTAGGGCCAAAAAGTCAAAATGCTCAGAATTGCAAATTGAGGCTTGTTGGAGGTGTGCTAGAGGAGTCTGTACACAACTATTCCCCTTTTATCCCCAATGTCCAAGTTCCAAGTGTTGAAAACCCTTAGAAGAGTAGGACGTACAAATTTTATGGGAACCCTAGGAGGGTCATACGGTTTCTATAGAAGAGAGAGAGGTTGGTTGAAAGATGTTTGTGCAATGGGTTATTCAAGACCTATGCTCTGATACCATGTTAATTTTTCAATAGGCAAGTTTTAAGCATGAAGTTCATTCCATTTTAGCATTTAACTTAAACCATAAACAATTTAGTTGCAAGAACCAAGATCAAAAGAAGAAGCACCATGCACAAGTACACAAGAAGTATCATGGGAAACCCTTCTCAACAAGGGAAGAAAACCCAGCCAATCCTTTTCTATATTCTTCAAGAGAAAGACCTTCACCACCAAGAAAACCTAGCACACAAAAGGGTGCTTTCAAAACCCTAGAAGACTAGCGCCCAAGAGAGGTGTGCATTTTTCCCAAGAAGATGTACTTGCTGAAATTTCCAAACTCACACAAAAGATATGATTCCTCAATGGGGAATTTACCTTTAGTTATATTAGACTTGACCTGTCAACAGAAGTGTCTATTGGCACAACAAGGCCAACCTCTCTATCTCATAATATAATTAATATTAACTAGATTAATTATCTTTTACATTAATTATCAATTACATTAAGGTGGGGTCGACCTATACCCTTTACATTACAATTAGGGTTACAGGCAGGTTTGAGTCTTGAACAATATAGCAAGGGATCTTATACACCCACTAGTGCTCAACCACTAGGGGCACATCCATAGGGATTTCCATATCTCTAGCTCACTGCATTACACAGAAGAACCACTCTCACTAGTGCTCCATCACTAGGATCACGTTCACATGTGCTCGTCCACAGGAACATCCACTCAACAGATATTCTTTCCCACCGCATTACATAGGAGAGTCATCTGGAGTTCATCATCAACTCTCTACTCAGAGGAGGCTAATACATCATATTCTTATCTATCTCATGATGATGCACCCAACTCTTTGGGAATTCACACGTTCACCTTGTGCTCAGCCACAGGCACGTCCAACTCTACAGATCTCCTTTCTCACTTCGTTACACATGAGAATCATTCGAAGTTCTTCTCAACTCTCTGTAAGGAGGAGGCCATCTCTACATTCCATCTCTGTCTCAGATAGGAACCACACACCTCTCTCATGGGCTCTCTCTCAGGTTTGTGTCCTAGAGAATGTCTCACGTAGGTACAATCATCAATAGAGATAAGATTTATAGGAATCTCTAGATCACAATGAATCACTTGATCACTAAAGAATCTAATGTTGGTGTGTCTTTAGGCATAGACTTTCCTTTTGAAGGTGATTATGTTGCAATGAAGGTTGCATGTGCTATGTAGTTCTTTTGGTCATGCCATGTTCACTTGTAGTAGTCACACCATTTTCCAGTGTTGATATTTTCACCATGGTTAGTCTTCATGGATGGTGCATGCTTCTACTCATTGTTTTTGCAGGTTGAGCTCCTAACTATCAAATGGCTTGGAGTCGAGATTTTGCATAAGAGCTTTTTTTGTCTTATGTTGCATGTTTTATTTGAACTTCAAGGTGAAGTGATATTGTTGTGTGAGAGTATTCATATCAAATACATTATGGGAAATTCAAGGTCTAAAATGGGCCTCCTAAGGAAAATAATAAAATAATAGTTAAAATAATAAAATAAGAGCTATGAATTTTCAAAGGGAAAGAAAGAAAACTATTTTTCCTTGTCATATTTTCGACTTATCTCCTTATAGGTTTACTCAAATTTCAAGTGCAGGAACTCATTGAATGAAAAATTAAATTATGCATCCAACGAGTACCCACTATGCATATTTTTGATATACCCATAATGAGATAAATTGGAAATACATGAAAAATTGGGGATGCAATTTTTTATGTAGAGTGGGTACACCTAGGATGCATAATTTAATTATGCATCCAACGAGTTCCTACACTTGAAATTTGATTTAAACTATACGAGATAACTCAAAAATATTTACCCTTATAGTTGACATCATCATCTTGAATCCAGTTATGCATCCAACAAGTACCTACACTTGAAATTTGAGTAAAACTATACGAGATAACTCGAAAATATTTACCCTTATAGTTGACATCATCATCTTGAATCCTATTGGTTCTTTTAAAGATGATTTTGATAGTATATTTTTTGTTCAAAGACCCATTCTTTTCCTCAAAATTCCCCTAATGCCTCCATCTCTTGTTGAAGATAAGTGCTTAGACCACTTACATACTTCATTCTCCAAATCTATAATGTGTAGTTTCTCCATGAGTTGATAGAATTCATCGTTGTAGCTCTGAGAAGTTTAGTATCTAAATTGGCATAATTATTTCAATCACTTGTAAAGTTGATCCTCGTGCTTGGGAGGATAGGAGGCCTCTTTAACTACTACAAAAATGATTTCTCATGTGTCAATGGGGAGTTTCTTGTCTACAATGTGTTGTTCATTGAGATTCTCACACCAACAATGTGTTGTGGTAGACATTTTTAATGTCGCAATGATGACCTCCTCACTATTGATGAAATTATTTTCATTGAAGAAGGATTCAAGTTACCGAATCTAGACTCTATTGCATTTGCATCAACCTTTCCCTCGATGCTAAGGATGTCAAGGTTCATTTGGACTTTGAAAAATGTGGCTCCATCAAAGAGGTGTTTTAAAACCATTGTTGGAGGAGTGGTCTATGTTCATGACCTTCTTTAATATATTCATGAACTTGTCTATCATGTCTCTCCTTTATTGGTTAAAACCATCTTCAAGGAGATGCTCCATCGAAGAGATTGTTTCGATGTCTTTTGTTTCAGGGACAATTGTCTTCTACATTCTACCAAGTAGATAATCATAAATGGAAGAAGGATGAATATTCAAGTGGTGATGTTCCTAAAATATATTAATATGCATACAAAGTAATGGTTAAACATGACAAGTATGTTGCTTAAATTGTATGGCTATGATGCCATTGCTCTTGATTCTAGGATGCAAATTGGAGAATGACTCAAATTGTGTGGAAAAAATTTAAGTTGTGGGAAGTAGAAGCATGAAAAGAATGAAGCAAACAATCAAAACAAATGTGCATAAAACAAACTAGATTGAAGCCCCTCTATGCTTAGATTGAAGAATGTTTATATTACTATCTAAATTCCATGTACACTACTATGTGTGAGAGAGATTTAAGGTAAAGATGTTAAGTTTCCAATGATTCATATAATACATTGTATATATAGAATTGTGTTTCAGTTACAGAAGTGAATGTTCAATTTTTTAATGGGATGAGGTAAGTGGAAAGCCAAGAGTCATCACAGTGTACCTGTCATTGTGTCCTAACATGTACATCCATGTGGTGAGAGATGATTCGGTTAACCAAGGTTGTTCTTATAAATTGACATCAACAAGGGTATCATTGATGTGAAAGTCATCAATATGGGACCCGTCGACAAGGAACTTGTCAATAAAGGAAATGTTCTTGTCAACAAAAGGATGGTTGGAAAGGTCTCTATCAATAGGAGGTGTCATCTACAAATGTGTCATTGACAAGGGAGTTGTCAATACGGTGGCCATCAATGAGCTTGTCATAAAAAAGGGAGTTATCGATAGGAGGGCCATCAACAAGTTGGATGTCTATCATAGACAATTGGGTTGTTGACAAGAAGGTTGTCAACAAAAGTGGCATAGACAAGTGGGCTATCGATAAGAGCACTTCCAACAACTAGGTTGTCAACAAGAGAGTCATCAACAAGTAGACTATCGACGAAAGGCTTGTCAAAGTCAATGAATCAAATGTTCATAGTGGTTCTCAATGCACAATCAACCAAGTTGTTGTCAACAATGAAAAAGTACTTGGATAAAAAAAAAATGAAGACAAAAGAATACATGCAGTAATTTTGCATATTAATTAAAGTGTGAGAGTGAATTTCTTGCTCTTATAAAATTGGTTAAAAGTAAAATCTTCTAATTTATAACTGCTTTAAAGATTTAATTATTTATCATACAAAAAATATACTATACTTAGATCTATTACACTCTAGATTGAATTCTTAACAAATAGTGCATACATGACCTTACAACTTGCATTGTATGTTAAAAAGTGAAGAGTTATGTTTATGATAAATTAAACAAATAACAAAGAAAATATATGTAATATTCTAAATTTGATTGAGCAAGATGACATCAATTATATTAATGATTTTGTGTATGATTACAGTTATTATTATTAGATTTCAATTTTGGAACAATATTCAATTATATTGTGCAGGATTACAATTATTATTGGCAAACCTTGATATCAGAGAGAAGCACTCGTTGAAGGCAATTGGGTACACAAGCATTTGGTTCATGGTATTTTTACAACGGTTACTTGGGCGTGACTTTCAACTTTTGCTTTTCAGCTTGAGTGGGCCTAATTGTTAAGAACATGTGTTTCCTCCTAAGAGGTCACAAGCTCAAATCCAAAGGSGGGTAAGGTATGTATACCTCCGTAGACTTTACCAGTCAAATCRTTGAGCGGAGGAGGTCCCTTGTCCCATAAACAAGGGGGTCTCATACACCAATTTGGTGTGGCTTGGTCGTGACCTTAAAAATAGAGTATTATTATTATTATAAAAATACACATCAATACCTATTTATACCAATAATTTTTTATAAGATGTTTTCCAAAAACCTACTTCCGAAGTTGAAAGTGCTTCCATCAATCTCTGTAAAATTCTTACCCTTACCCACCAAACAAAATAAAAAGTAATTTGGAGAAATAGTGGAATATTTTATGTTGAAAGTTAAAAGAAAATCCCTTCAGTAAGAGGTGATTCTATAATTGGAAGTAGTATTTGGTATCACGTATAGACTTAAGGTTAGATGTTACTTGAAGGCATATGATGACATTGCTATATTTTCAACGATGACAGTGGAGATATTGATCTTATTGTCAATACTATCCAAGTTGAAATCATATTTTAGTCATGGAGTATGACCTAAAATTGCCTCCAATTGGTTATGAGCTTGTGTTCCTCCAACGTAAAGAAATGTACCAAGAGACATTTGGTAGAAGTGGAAGTTTGTCCCATACGAACAACCAATAAACTATTTCAAGGGATCAAGTTTTGTCTACACATGATGACGTCGTTGCATGTCAAGATCTTAAAATTGTATCAAGAAAGGTTAGATTGGTAGCCTTGAATATCATATCATAGACATTGTCAAAAAAAATTACATATTAACTTTTCACTTAAACTAATCAATTTGATTTGGATATGTATTAAGTCCCTTTGATAATGTAGGGAAACCAACTCATAAGATCAAGCATCTTTTCTTAAGTATACACACCAAATTTTAAACTTGATTTTTTGCATGTCGAAAACTCATCCAAACCTAGTAACATCATCAAGTATGAGATGGAGGATTTCTCTACRTCGAAGGGCGATCTTTGAAATGAGGAGATATTGAAAAGGTAGTTTGGGATGAGCTGAAAGAGATTAGTTTGTCCCGCAAGGCCAAGCTACCCTTCCGCTAACAATGACATCCCACACTTGGAGAATCTATGAGATTAGATCAGATGTACAATAAAACGCATGCATGGATTTGATTTTTGGAAAATATCCGGAATACAGTGATGGCCATAGCTCTAGTTATGGCAGGACAAAAGCGTCCATAAATTTAACAATGGCTGTTCCACTGTAGTCTAGTTGGTTGGGATACTCGGCTCTCACCCGAGAGACCCGGGTTCAAGTCGCGGAAACGGAATTCAAATATATATGGCAGTTCCGTCTAGTTGGTTAGGATACTTTGCTCTCACCCTAAAGACCCGGGTTCAATTCCCGGCAACGGAATTTAAATATACTTGTCAGTTCCGTTGTAGTCTAGTTGGTTAGATTTGTAGTTTGTGGTTAGATTTGTAGTTTGCTCTCACATGAGAGACCTGGGTTCAATTCACATAAACGGAATTTAAATATATTCGACAGTTCCGTTGTAGTCTAGTTAGTTAGAATACTCGGTTCTCACCCCAGAGACCCGCGTTCAAGTCCCGGCAAAGGAATTAAAATATATTTTGTATCGAAGGATTTTGAACACTTTGAAGAACTTTTGGGTTTTAAATAAATGTCTTTATAAGAGGACACGGCTGAAATCCTCTAAACAAAACAATGATATGAGGTGCGTCTGCCGGGATAAATCTTCCATGTTGTTAAAGGTTAATTAATTTTCCTACGGCATTTTTATATTCATTAATAAGTTTTATTAACCACTTTAATTGGTAGGAATACTAGTGGGGGCATGGAATTTCATTTCATTGACTATTACTTGGCTCAGCCCAAGTATCTACGATGAGGGAATGTGCGACCAACTTCAATAAACAAGATTAATGTATGATTTAAAATACTCATACTTTGTATGAGGTATTTATATCTACTTATTGCTATGTGAATAATTTGAAGATTTGCAGAGGATGTGATAGATGAGATTTCACAATATCCAATTCTATGTAAGCTATTATTTGAATCTGTCTTACTTAAGATGTTAAAATGAAAAAATAGAAGTCATTTTGGGATATTGTCATTTGCAACCATAGTGATAAAATGATTGATAAGTACTCAACCTCTTAGTTTTATTCACCAAAATGCAACATTATAAACCAATAAATTTTTTGAAGACAAAACAATGTGAGTTGCTTGGATAACAAAAGAAGGAGGTGAGATGGACATAAGGAAGAGTGAGTTTCCAATGATAAGTATATGATTGATTGAATCAACTATAACATAGTCGATCGATATGGAGAAAGAAAGAGGGAATCAACAAAAGCAATTGGTTAAACAATGACTATATCAAGGTTGTAGAATTTGAAGGTGATTTATTTTTTTAATTTTCAATTCTGTAGAGAAAATATATGAAAAAAACAAAGATACAAGTAAAATTATTGTTGTCAAAAAGACCAAAGGTAGAGTTGACGATGTCATTGATAAAAAAAGAATAGAAATCAAAGTTAGTAGGATCATGGACTATGCAAAGAATGATATGGAAGTTGATGATTGCACAGATGATGGAAGAGATCAAGTCAATGTCAATGACAGACTCGATGATAGATGGAACGATAGGAAGAAACAAGTCAACTTAGTGAAACCATTGAGAGAGAATCCATGGATAGGGAAGATCATCGACCAATTAAGTAGATATTGATGGAACATTGGCGGAAAAAGTAGACACTAACAATGTATTGACCAATGGAACAATTATTTAATAGTGAAATGATTAATAGGATAAATTTAGTTGATGAACTAGAAATGAAGGAAAATCAAAACACTAACTAGAGATTCAAAAGCATTTACATAAAGTCTATTACATGTCCATAAAGGAAAATACAAAATGCCAAATTATGGAAATTTTCTTATCGAGCTTATGTCAATCTTCAAACACCCTTATTTATTATTTGGAATTTGTAGATAAAATAGTGATAGAGGGTTACAAATGTAAGTGGCCAATATATATTTAAGTATGGTTAATTAGACAAAATTGTGAGGAATCATGCCAAACAAAATATAATCCAATTATGATTTCATATCATTTTTACATAGAAGTGCAACAAATTAAGCTTGAGAGAATCCATAGAATTGTCAAATCATCTTTACATTACTCATCCTCTAAGTGTTATATATTCTACACAACCTGAAAATTCCTAAATATGCATCGATATATCCCCAAGAAAAATAAATCAATGATTAGTTTATTACAATGAAAATAAACGGAGTCATTAAATTACAACCTTATATAAGAAGAAAATTAAATCCTCAAATGCATATCTAACTATAAATTGATACAACACAAATTTGTTTAAAAGATGAGACCTATGAACCTAGAGAGTATGAATACCATACCACTGAGGAGGAGGGCTTAGATGATTTATTATATAGGTTTATGGGCAGAGCAAGTTTCTCAAGGATCCAAGGTAAAGTTTAAGAACTAACCCTTAGTTTTGGGCAAATCTCAATACAATTATATATGAAAAGCCAAAGGCTATTTTATCAATAATTTATTTACATATATAATTTCATACTTGTGCTTAGACGCAACATGATCAATTCACTCTTGTGTTGAGGTTCATGCCTAGATGTGTTCCCTAGTCCTAGGGAAATTACCGTTGGTAGGAAAGAGTGTGATATGCTTACTTGTCATGCAAGATTATTTAAATAAAAAAAATACATGTTTCTTGTTGAAGATAGGCACTAAGATCACTTACATACTTCAATACATTGTGCTTCTTTGAATATGAAATGCATAGCATCACCATGAGTTGATAGAATAATCGATGTAGCTCCAAACGATTTAATTTTTTGCATTGGCATAATTGTTTCCATCACTTGTAAAGTTGATATGCTTTCTTAGGAGGATAAAAGACCTCTTTTGTTATTGCAACAATGTTTCCCCATGTGTCAATGGGGAATTTCTTATCTATAATGCATTATTCGTTGAGATTCTCCCACCAACAATTTGTTATGGTGGATAATTTAAATGTAGCAATGGTAACCTTTCCACTACCAGTGAAATGATTCATGGTGAAGTATGATTCAAGTTGCCAAATCCAAAGGTTTATTACATCTGCATCGACCTTTTTTTGTGTGCATGTTTCCTTGGAGCTAACTAGCCCTCTTCCTACTCTAACTCAACAATCAATCTTGGAAGATTATTCGAGTGCATCATAGGTTCATTTTTCTTCAAAACCCTAGATTCATTATTCATTTATTGTTTGTTTGTTAAATTAAAATGCATGTTTATATGTTGTGTATTATCAATACACCAATATAGAATTGTGGGAATGAATAGTACACTCCATACCAAAATTGTCATCAATGAATAGTACACTCCATACCAAAATTCCCATAAACAAGAAGAGTAGAAGAGTAGTTGTACTTTTGAAGAGAATCGAATGCAAAAAAAGGGATCCAAACTCTTGTAGAGAGTAAAGCCACTTGAGAGAGGATATGGCACAAAGAGAAGCAATAAAAAGGTAAAGGGAAAAAAGTAAAGGGAGAAAGGAAAATGAATTTTCCTAGTGGAATTATGTTTATCATTGTTTTTCTTTATTATATTTTTAAGGTGGAGGGCGCTTTGGCTGGCCTTTTGAGATACCTAGGGTACATAAGTTAGTGTATTAGACGAGATGCCTAATATCATCCAGATGAGGCCTTGGGGTAGTGAAGCTCGACTAACACCAAGAGGACCAAAGTGTTGGATACAAAAAGTTCAGTAAGATGGTGGGGATGATACATGCCTATGACTTGTGATGTTTCCCTTACGATGCCTAACACTATTGTTGGGTTGGAATTGTCAAGGGAGTTTTGCACCATCCTTTTAAGATAGCTAGGGTACATAGGTTAGTGTACCAAACCATATGCCTAAGGGAAAAAAATGTTCAGATGAGGCCTAGGGATAGAAATTCCAACTATGCTCAACGGGCCAAAAAGACTCGATGCCTTTAAGGTCATGGAGGTGTGTAGAATTAGACTCATGCTCCCCTAGTGCTATGATGGTATAACTTCAATCTATGTTACAATCATACTAGTATTGTAAGTTTTAAATCTTTACAATATAGCAATGCACACACATATTCTTTATAAAATAGAAAGGGAAAAAATAGAATTCACACATATTACTCATAAATTTACCCTAGAAACCCTCAACTAGTAAAACCAACAAATATTTAGAGCCACACCTCTAACTCTCATTGTATTAACTTCACCATTTACAATACAATATATATGTTTCTGCAACATCCAAAACCTTAATCCGTCAACCTGGATAAGATTCCTTAACCAGAATTATATTACAATGGGCCAAAAAACTGTCCAAAAATGAACCAAAAACATCCAAAAAAGGAATCAAAGTTCTAATATTAATACTAATAAGAATCATCAAAAATATAATTAATTCACCCAATCATATCATAGGCTTTGAAAAGATCCAATAGGCTTTGAAAATATCCAAATTAATTACACTAGCTTACTTTTTTATCTAAGACTTGTTCTACAACACCATTGCATCATGAATTAGACTTGTTCTACAACCCCATTGCATCATGAATTTGTCAATTATTGACAAAGTCAAATTATTTATCAAATGGAATTTGAGAAAACTCATATCAATGTTCTAGGAATAACGATTTTATTAAGGGCATTGCAAAGAGAAATTACTCTCAACTCCTCAAAGGATGAGGTATAATCCTTAATGGGAACCAATGCTATGAAAGTAGAGTTTTTTTTTTTTTTGTAAGTAATATTGTATAAAAAACCTGTCAAAATTAGAGATTACAAAATCCTTCCTTTGTTCCAGGCTGTAATTTCGCAAATGGGCTAATTTCCATGGTTTTTCCAAAAAACTATTTGCCAATTTCCATTTTTTCTAAAAACAATTCGCTCAAATTTCATAGAATAAAATTATTTTACCTTAAAAATCGCCAAAAATTTATAGAAACTATATAAAATCCTTGGAAATTTGAATATTTTTTTAAAACTATTGCCAAAAGTTTTACATTTTGCATATTAAGGACTGGTAAGATTAGCCCATGTTTCTACATTTTAATATAGATTTCCATCCTTAAAATCATCCCTGGTAAACATTGAGCTGCCCTATGGGGAAACCAGCTCAGCCAGCCGAACAATTCCAAAGGTTAAGTCTTAGAGTGCCAAACATAACAAGGTTTCTACTGATATATAACAAAAGAAAAATTCAGGCCCATAACGGTGACCAACTTAACATTAGTAAACACAAACAATATCTTATATATGTGGCATTCAAGAGGTAAAACCACAGTTAAACGCGTAGCAAAATAACAAAGACACGTGTACATATCACATAATGGGGTTGTAATGTGGCCACACATCCATGAAGGAGCCGCCAAGTGGCAAGTCACTAAGAGGAGCCAGATCCTCCTCGACTGGTGTCCCCTCCAGCTGCATTGCGTCCTCCAGTTGGACTAGTGGCGCGTTCTCCTCCTGTCATGTTGCGTCGTTCTCTGAAGTCCCCAGTTGGGGGGCTGGTGTCAGTACTAGTATCTCAGCTCCTGTTGCTTGAGCTTCTTTTGCTGGGGGGTAGTGGGCACCCTATAATGTTGTGAGCAATTGCAGGAATTGTGATGCTTTGCCATCCAAAATCTACAGGCGAAACCTAAGATCATCCAGGTCCCGACACAAGTCAAATACCAAGCCTTACAACAATGAGAGGCCTATTTACAGTTCCAATTTTGGGTCGATGCTAGAATCAACGCGGGATTGAGGTCACTGACATGAATTATGGGTTGCTTCAATGCCACAATCCTGAGAATGAGCCACAAGAAGCAGGGCTTGAAGCGACTGGGAGGGCGAGTGGGTTGACGAGTTGGGATGAGCCAATGGAACTGGGTGCGAAGCAGAGGTCGAGTTTCCTAGGGGTCCTGGTTTGAATCCCAGCGAGGTCCCTGAGAAATCAAGTCACTCTATCTTGTAGCTAAATGACAATGAAAGGGGCGAGAGGCCGATGGGAGTGTGAGTCGACTGCGCTAGGGAGGAGGACAAGGAAGGCAACGAGGAAGAGGAACTATGGGAGGGTGTAGGTGGGGGGCAAAGGGACAAACGTGGTCAGCTGGGCTGCCATGACACACCTCGTTTGGACTTCCCTCTCTTCCTGGACATCTCTGAAAAACAAGGAGGGTGGAAGCGATCGGGAGAGAGCGACAGCGGGCAAAAGGAAATTTGGGCAGGAGGTCGAGGTCTGGAAAAATCAACCAAAAGAGAATGAGGCATCCATAAAATCTAGTGCAGTTCATAAGACCCAAGGAGTTGGTGCGATCCATTAAACCAACACATGCGCAGAGTAAAATCATAACAATGGCGTTGGTCCATCGAAGGGACGACAAGGCAGAGCAGGGTGCAGTGAGAGTAATGGCGCCATGTCTCGTGCAAGGTAGACTTAAAAGCATGAAGGTGGAGGGAAGGGGAGGCACACGTCCGTCACGTGGTTGACGCCACAGTGGCTCTCTCCTGGCTGCTTTTCTAGACGCGTGGTTTCCACTATCACCCCATCCGAGGAGATGCTATGAAAGTAGAGTTGATGGAAACTAAAATTTTGGTTTACACCTAAGTTCATTCCTCCATGTGAAATATTATATTAGTATATAATATCATTGCACCGAGAGGCTTTCTACATCCCACTATGGGAGAGATGTTCATGTAACATAACACATTAAATAATAGTAAAACATTAAAATAATAAAAATTTATATGGGCATATGGAGGTCGTAATATATGGAGTTAGTAATAATACTTTAGTTTGGTATATAATTAATTTTCAATAACTTATAAGGATGACATTGAAGAACTCTTTCATAATTTTACAACTACCCTTTACACTTCTATTCACAAGTTCTCTTTCGAGGTGTCATTTAAAAAGAATAATAGAATGACCAACCCTTGGTATGATAAAGAATGTAAAATTGCTAGGAAATCCATTAGGGATGTTTCCAGTGAATCCTTAAAACTCGATAAGATCAATACGTACAAATCCCTAATTAAAAGGGAAAAAAAGGTATTATATCAATAAAAGGAAAGAGCAACTTTCACAACTATCTAAGCTCAATCCTAAGAATTTTTGGAGCCAAATTCTAAACCGCAATACTAAAGAAAATAATATGATTCCCTTAAGGGAATGAAATTCCTACCTTAAAAGTCTTTACGAGTTCCCTAATGCCATGGACACCAATCCTATTGTCCCTACAGAAGATGAAGTTTTTTCTTTATATGGCATAGAGTTTGGGGTTAAGCAACCTGCAAATGGGAAAGCTAAGGAAATTGAAGGCTACCAAGATGAAAATTTTAAAATCTGAGGGCCTATCTGTATCCCTCACATACACAAGCTCTTCAATTTAGCAGTCATTGAGGGCTTCCCTAAACCCTGGATACAAAGCCTCATTGTTACTATTTTTAAAAATGGGGATAGAAACATTCCCTCTAATTATAGGACCATTATGATTAGCTCGATTTTATCCAAGATTTATGGAATTATTTTGGAAAATAATATTATCCTTTGGCTAGAAAGTCACGGTAAAAGAGCTAAAGGTCGGTTCGGGCTTAGGAGATATCATTCAACTATGGACCATCTTGTTACCTTTAGGATCATTACAGAGGAGTTCCGCAATACCAAAACCAATATTTTTTGTTGTTTTGTTGACTTCAGAAAAGCTTTTGACATGGTTCCTAGAAAAAACCTTTAGAATAGTTTGGAAGAGATAAAAGTGCCTCTCAAGTTGAGGGTTGTTGCAATAAGTATGTATGGGAACGTTATTACTAAGTTTAAAAACACTGAGGGCTGGTCGAAAGAGATTAACTGCAATATTGGAGTCAAACAAGGTTGTCCCTTGTCCCCTACCCTTTTTAGCATATACATTGACAAGTTAGCATATTGCTTGGAAAATGTAGGTTGTGTTGGCCCTACTCTCACTGGTATAGTCATCAATCATCTTCTTTATGCTAATGATATCGTTCTTATGGTGATGAGTCCCCATGATATTGAAAACCAACTAAGAATCCTCAAGGATTTTTTCTCCAATATGGGTATGATTGTTAATACTGATAAGACTAAGGTCATGATTATTAAATCCAATAAGATCACTTATGATACCTTCGTATATGAAAATGACAACTTGGAGGAAGTGACTTCATACAAATATCTTGGAATTGATATTCATCACAAGCTCAAGTGGAATTATAGCATCGAGAAAAGGATAATTGGGGGATGGAAAGCTTATTATGGGCTTGAAAACAATTGTAAATCAGTCGATATTTGGATTTGGGACAAGAAGAAACTCCTCTTTGAGACTCTCGTTACATCTATTGTTATTTATGAATGTGAAGTATGGGGATGTAGTATCTCTCGTGAATCCTGGAGAAAGATAGAGCAAATACAAAAGAATTTTATAACATATAGTCTCAAAACTAAAGGAAATACGCCCTATCCCATCATCCTCTTAGAAACAAGCCTCTCCCCCATTGAGAGCATGGATATGACTAGATACCTAATGTATAAGAACAAGTTAAACAACATGGAAGACAAGAGGCTTCCTAAAATTTCTTCAAAATCGAGTCGTAACCACCATAGACTCAAGCGAGGATGGCATAAAGATGCCCAGTCTTGGCTAAACTATTGGGGAATCATGGAAGACACCATTTTGTAGAATAAAGATGCTAATAAAAATATCATCAAATCAAAATTTAAGGAAAAAATGTGGTGTGATAAAAAGTTAGAAGAAAAAAGAAAATTAAGGTATTATACGGATGTAATCAACCCTAATCTAGAAGATCAAAATTATCTATATGTTTTCACAAGTGTAAAGAAAAAAATAAGCATTGCTAAGTTAAGAACAAATTCTCATGAGCTCCATAGTGAAATTGGGCATTGGTCAATTCTTAAAATGCTCTGGGATGAAAGAGTGTGTCACCGTTGTGACACTAAGAAGGTTGAAGATGAAAATCACGTTCTCTTAGATTGTCCAGCCTATACCCAGATTAGATCTAATTTTCAAAATATGTGTCACACTACGAAGCTTCCTAACCTCTTAACTCAACAAAACTATGGTGATCTTGGAAATCTTCTCTTAATTTTTTTCGAGCACATAAACAAAATTATAAAGAATCAC
>JASDQU010736018.1:54719-74873 GCA_032191745.1 Picea mariana | reverse complement strand
AAAAGTTTAGTTATCACTGGCATTTGCATCCCACACTTTGTACATCAAATGATTTATTACGATGATACAAAGATAATACCATCTAAAGTTTCTTCCAACACCATGTTCTTTCCATGGAGATTCCGTCAACCTTGATGTTATGTTCTTTGTAGATTTAAGTATATGAGACATTGTAAAATTATCGTGAAATCCTTTCTAACTAATTAACTAGAAGCCTAAGTATAACATTTTGAATTTGATAATCCCTTTTCACCCAATTGACAACAAGAAGAGAATCTCCATAAACTTGTAACTAATTAATCCCTCTCCCATTTTCTAACTTCAACAAACATCTCAATTCCATCAACTTAACAGAATTATTTGTGACTGTACCCAAACCTTCTTTGAATTTGACAAAATGACTATATAAAAAATATAGTATACCTCTAGCACTACTAAATGGGCATGGCCCTTTCTCTACCCCATCAAGGAAACCCCAAGGATGTGTTTTATTTATCATCAACTCCCCAACTTGTCTACGGGTTCTTTCCTTCACCTCTAACCTGTAACTATGAAATAAACCATATATCTATGAGAATACTTGGAAGGTTGTTTTTTTCTTATCATTGAATAAATTGTCATTGCGGGCTATTTAAATACCCTAGAGAATTATACAAGGTAATTCCCTAAAGGCCTTAAATTCCTTCTTCCAAAACCAATTCTTCAAAAATTGTTCTATATAATTTTCATTACATACATTTGATATTCCTATGATTTTCCCAACATCCTTCGAAATTTGTTCTCCATAAAGACAATGGATCATTAGATGTCCAATGTTTTCCTCTGCTCCTCAACACATATAATATGTTCTTGGTCCGTGTTTTCCCTTTTTTTGTAACATATCCCAAGTTAGAACTCTATTCCAGAGAGTTAACCATAAAAAATATTATCATTTTCATAGGATCCTTTATTTTCCAAGTCTTAGACCACCACCAGACCTTTCCTTGGTCTCCACCATATATCATAACCTTCTATCCTTTTCTTAAAGGAATAACTCCGACAAAACTTTTCTTGATCCTAAGCTAATATGTTTAACTCCTTATTGTGTTTGATATGACCCTTACTTAACTTGGTGACTAGAAGATCCATCTTGCTTCCACGTTCCCTACTAGATCCAAGAATTGTGTTGCTTTCCATACCTATAACTAGATAATAGTCAAAACCAAATATTTTGCGTGATTTAAGTAATAAATACCTTTTCTATGAAAATGGCAAGTAAAATTGAATTCTCTCACTTAAAGATAGAATCAACTTCTAGTCTTACTCAATTTCCCCTCCATACCTTCCAGGCTAAATTACCTCTAATAATAGGGAAAGGTCAAAACTAATTCCTTCCATTAATTTGACACATTCTTTATGCTCTTCCTAGGATTTCTAATCTAGTCTAACAAAGAACCTAGGGATATATATTTTTGTTCAATTACTTTCCTCCATAAGCTATCATTCATCAATGGATTATATATGATTTCGGTAGTTAGTGATTTCCCAAATATGTGAATTTGTTTGAGGGCCCAACCACCCAACTCCTTTAGTTTATCAATATCCAACCATTTTTCTAGTTGAATCCCTTGGTTATCATTTTTCCCTCCCCATAAAAAGTTGAAGCAAATATTCCTAAATCTCTCAAGTACACCTTTTGGACTCTAGATCCAAGTGACCAGTGTTAGCTTTCACCCTTTGTTAATCGTTTGTTACACCATCAAAAAAGCATTCTCCCTATTTAGTCTATAATCCAACCCTAGTCTCTTTTACCATAAATATTACGCTTTAGAATAAAGCCCAAGTATTTTAGTCCATCCTACATCTCAAAAGTTTTAAAGGGAAACAATATAGCTAACCTTTGTACTGCATCTTCCCCCAATCCATGGTGAAAGAATGTGGACATTTATGCATTAATCTCCATCCCAGTAGCCATACAAAATATTTTAAGAATTTCTGGAATCTTCATGGCTTCTCTTTCTAATCCATTTAAGAATAATAGAATATCATCAACTAGTCTAGATTGTATAGAGAATGAAACAAAAGGCATGAATATAAAAGGAAACACACGCACACATAAATATTGCAGAGAGAATTGTAATACATTGAGAACCAAATTCTATTAATAAATGAAATAGGAAAAGATTGTGAAATGAAAAACAATACAAAATAACTAGAATGGGGGTATCTTATCTCTTAAGAGAGAGGTGTTGACTACGCTAATTTTCAAGGACATTACAAGAGGTTGAAATTCCATTTTAACATAAATTAATAAACCCTAAGAGGTAAAAAACCTAAATATCCAAAACCCTAACCATAGGAGATGAAGTGGAAAAAAGAATGTGGCCCCAAGGAGTCTAGTCGATACATCAACTTCCTAGGGTTGCAACTTTCACATACAAAATCCATTTGGGGTGCACAATAGCCCATTGGAAATGTATCGATGAGAATAATGATTTCAATCAAAGGATAAGGATTCCATGGAAACCCTAATCCATAGCAGGGCCAAAAAATAGTGTTTAGGGCCTAAAAAACGTGTCAGAAGTTTGGGACTTGAAAAACTGCAGAAAAGCTACCAAGATGGAGAATCATTTTGAGTCAGTGTAAGAGGTGGGTGGCCACCAATATCCATGTAGATCAATAATACCCTCTTAGGGAGAAAATGTCTCCATTTTGTTAAGTGGCTCCATCATATGGGAAAACTTAAGTTGAATATGACTCCTGGTGAGCCACTTGCATTGGTGAAGAAGGTGTCCTGCTTTGACAACCCAATACAGTTGTATGTTATACTAGCAGGTTCCCTTCATCTTTTTTTCCATGATATATTCCATTGTATCTTTCTCAATGCAATTAGGGTTGATTTTTATAGAGACCAAATGCTCATCCACCTCCAAGGTGTCAAATAGGGGTGAAAAATATGGTCAAAGAAGCTTCACATTAAATATTGGGTGCAAGCCAAGGAAAGGGGGAATACTCAATTCAAAATCATTATCACCCACAACCTTCATGATGGTATAATTCCCATACCTTGTTGGTTTTATCTTCCTATGGGGGCCTGTGAGGCACTCTTTCTGCAAATGCAACCACACCTTATCACCAACCTGAAACTTGTGTGGAATCTGACGTTGGTCATGTCATTGCTTGTACGTGGCATTGGAAATTTGTAGGATATCATGAACCTATTGTTGGATGTGTTGGATCTATTCAACAAATGTGGCTGCCCTATTTTTCTTGGTCTAAGCATGGGAGGACTCTTCATGTGTAGATGCAATGGGTAGAGCTACATCAATGGGGGCCAATGGATGGAACCCATGAAAAGGTTTGTGGCCAATAGAGATGTGGAGGGATCTATTGTAGTTATGTTGAACATATGGAATACTCTCATTCGATGTACCTAAATGCTTGGAGTTGTGCATGCATAGGATATGCACAATCATCTTGTTGACCACCTCTATTTTCTTGTCTGTTTGGGGGTGGAAGGCAATCGATTTGTTCATCTTGGTGTCCATCAGAGACCAAAATATAGACTAGAAGGTACTGAGGAGCCTACTATCCCTATCTAAAATAATGGTCTGTAGTAGCCCAAAATGAATCCAAACATTTTCAAAGAAGATCTTAGCTATGGATTATGTTGTGATACTCTTCTTGCACAATGCCAAAATGGATATATTATAGAATCGATCGATAACTAGTAAGTCACAATCATTACCATGCTTGGTGGAGGGTACCTTAACATGTAATCCATGGATACTGACTCCCATGTATTTTCAAGGGTAGTTAGAGGAGTATACATCCCATGCTTCTTAATGGCAGGTTTAGATATGGCACAATTAGTGCACAATCTAATATACTTGTTGACGTTATGTCAGATTTGTTTTCCAATGAAATATTTCTAAAGTAATGCTATTGTCTTTTCCACACCAAAGTTCCCTACCACTCGACTGTAATGTGCCTCCAAAATTAGCATTTCACACTCGCTTGGAGGAAGACAAAAATGGCCCAGATCGTACAAAAGTGCATCATGTAGGTGAAAGTATGGAACTTGTTTACATGTGCCCAGTGTATGATATGTAGCATCAAAATCAAGGTCATGTCCATACAATCGGGGCCACCTAGAGGTATTGTTCCCACAAGAGTTAAGAACTGTGGTTAGAACCACAACCAAGGGTCGGTTGAGGCTGTCTACAAAATGGTTTGTGATGCAATTCTTGTACTTAGTATTAAATTGGAATTTTTGCAAGTACATGGGCCACTTGTGATGGAGGTCATTTTGTAACTTTCCCTCTATTTGCATGAATTGTGGAGGCTTGTGATTTTTGTGGATGATTGTTTCCTTTCCTAGAATATTATGATTCCACTGTTGGCATGCATGCATAATGGATTTCATGTCCTTTTCATAGGTGGGATACTCATGAATAACATTAGAGAGTGCCTCGCTATGATAGGTCACCAAATGTCCATGCTAAGTGAGGATTACACCAATAGGATAGTTAGAGGTATTTGTTTCAATGTTGAATGGTTGTTGTAGGTCTGGTAGAGTGAGATGAACAGAGGTAGAATTTCAAATCCTCGAATGCATATTGTTGTGACTCATACCAAGAAAAATTAGCTTTAGTTGCACCCTTGTTCACTTGGCTTAAGGGCCAAGTGATATGAGAGAAACCCAACATGAACCTATGGTAGAAGTTAGCAAGGGCCAAGAAGTTTTGAAGCTCTGTTAGAGTCGTTGGGGCTGGATGATCGTGAATGACTTGGATATTGGATGGGTCCACATGCACCCCATTTTCATCCACAATGTACCCTAGATATTGAATTATTTTTGTTCCAAATGAGCATTTCTCTAAATTGGCATATAACTTGTGTTTTCGCAAGGTGCTCCAGATTTATTAAATGTGTTGCAACTATTCTACCCAATTCCTACTGAAGATGATGATGTCATCTAAATATACTACCACAAAATAGTTTGTGAATGGACACAAGATATCATCCATCATACCCATGAATGTTGTAGGAGCATTAGTCAATACAAAAGGCATGACCAACCACTCAAAAAGGCCTTATTTAGACTTGAAGGTAATCTTCTATACATTAGTTTGTTCAATTGGGACTTGGTGGTATCCCTCCTTCAGATAATCTTACTAAAGAACTTGGCACCTTTAAGTTGATCAAGAGGATCGTCAATCTGGGGGATTAGGTATTGGTTCTTGACAATGATTTTTCTTATGGATTTATAATTAATTACAGTCGCCATGTTCCATACTTCTTCTCACCAATACAATTGAGCTCCCACAAGGTGAGGAGCTTGATTGAATGTATCCATTTTGGATGAGCTCATAAATTTTACGTTATATTTCCTCATTATCTAAAAGAGAGAGTATGTATATTGGGCCATTAGGTAAATGAGCACTAGGTATCAAGTCAATTGAATGATTGACTTAACAGTATAAAGGCACCCTCGTAGGTGAAGTGAAGATGTCTTTGTATTCATCGACGATATTATCCCCCTACTTATGTTGTGTAGAGAGGCCCAATGTTAAGGTGGTGGTGGTCATAGTGACATTTTGTTTAGCTTCCAATCGAACCATGAAGAGGATAATTTTTTCAATTTGAGATATTACCTTTCAACATTGCTTATCTAAGATCAAGGACACTCCAGTAGTTAGAACTACCTCTGGTACCCTGTAGAGTTGGCCTCCTAAGGTAACAATGACACTATGAGGCCTGGACTCATAAACAACATGGCATTTCCACATATAGGGTTGTCCTTAAAGAACACCACAAACTTTAAGTGGGGCAACATCACATAGTACCTCATGTTTGAAGGGATTTATTCCATAGGACAAGAAACGTTGTTGGTTGATGTAAATGTCTCATTCTTGGCTCAACCAATTCATGGTGTATGGTTGGGGGTGTGTCGTTGTTGGAAGCTTAAATATCTTGATGAACTCATCTGACATTAGTTTCTTTTGGTTACCATTGTCAACAATGAAATGTAGTGAATTTCCCTTCAACCACATATATGAATGGAAGAGGTGCTCCCCCTCCTCAGGCTCCTTTGACTCTCCTGGTTTGATCTTTGTGGTTGCAATGGTAGCATTTGGTATTGCATCAATGATTATCTTTCCCTTATCCTGCTACAAATCAAAGTCTGAGCCATAATCTGGTTCGTTTTCTTTTAGCTCAACTAACAATGATTGATTAGAGTGACATTCAACAATATTGTGCCAAGGGATTTTGTGGAATTCACGCCACTTTATAGTGTCCTTCTTTGACTTCCCATTACCCTTATTTTCCTACGACTTGGGCTAGTTGTCATGAGGTTTTATATCCTTGCTCCATCCTTTGTTTTATGAGTTAGGGCCACCTTTACCATGATTCTATTGTGGTGGATTTGCAAACCCAAAGTACTACATATTTCTCTACTTAATTTTTTTCTTGATTTTTTCATCTTATCATTAAGTGATTCCTAGTGAGGAGAGGTCCAAGAAATCCATCTCTATTTGGATGCACCTATGTTGACCATTGCAGTACTTCAAAACCAGGTGTCTTTCATAGTCTTTTATACCTAGATTTAAGTGCAAGGTATGGAATTTATTAGTGTACTCTGACATCATTTGGTCTCTCTCTTGATGCAGAGTTGTCCATCTCGTGTATTGGTCATCATGGTTTCCAAAATGGTAGAACCCATCCTTGAGGGCATCAACAAAATCCACCCAGATGGATTTTTTCCTAAATATTGTAGACTCATATCCGTCGTGTCTCTCCCAATAAATTTCCCACCAATATTTGACATGGGGAGGGCCTTAAGGAGCACAAAGGTGATCTTCTCGATGTCTAATTTTTTTTTAATAGATTAATAACCCTTTAACAGATTTAACCATTTCTCCAAAGCATCTGCATATATCTTTCCTTCAAATAAAGGAATGTCAAAGTTAGCTTGTACCTTGAAGGGTGTTGCACCTCAAAATGGTTGCTTTTCGAAGGTACCTCGATTGTTGTCAACAGTCATCAAAGGATCTCGATGAAATTCTCCATCATCTCATTCCTCTATCGTGCAAGGGCTTCCCCAAAAATGGAATAAAAGAATTATTTAGTGTCATTTACGAGAAAATCCTAAGTTGAAAGTGACATTAAGTAATAAAGTGGGAAAAAGGTGATTGCGTGACTTAAAAGAATAATTAAAGTCAAACTTAGGAGAAGTCACTTTAATCAAATAAAGTGAACAAGGAATTATAATGTGGATCAAATATAAAGTGGAGGATAACCCTATTTCCTCTCATTATCGAATATTGAGATTGAAAATTGGATTGTAGAGAGAATTCAAGTGACTTTGTGGTATTTTGTGGATTTCCATAGAGAAACCACCAAAGTGATTGATTTTGGTGTTGGAAGACACACCCTAGTTAGTCGTGAGGATCATCCATATTATCCATCGTTCTTCAGGATTGCAGCAGTTACAACATTGGATCCATTCAGAGGGATTTGCATTAGTCACGGAGGTTCAGATATTCTCCCTTGGTGCTTGGAGGGTGCGAGAGTTACACGATTTATCTAGAGGGAGGTGTGGAGGTTCGGGAGGGACGTTATCCCATCAGACATTAGCAGATCTACATATTCTCATTGCATGCAACACATTTCATTGTGCATGTAGCGTATATTCCATCCAATCACATATTTGGACTTGCATGTGACAAATCCACACTCGCATGTAGAATATCAGGTATTTCCTTTACTCACATGTAGCAGATCTATCCATAGGAGATTCACCATTCATCAGTGACAACATTTTCATTGTATTTCCATTGCATGCAACATATTCTCAGTGCATGCAACATATTTCACCATGCATGCAACGTATCTTCCATCCAACAACATATTTGGACTTGCATGCAGCGTATTCTCAGTGCATGCAACATATTTCACCGTGCATGCATGATATCTTCCATCAAACAAAATATTTGTACTTTCATGCAACAAACCCACACTCACATGTAGCAGATCTGGTATTTCCTTTTCATTCATGTATATTCGAGGTTAGATATATACTTATAAAGATCAATCTGAATATTTTTGAGCAATTTAGCCCTTTTTTTCTTATATTCCAGTGTTTTATTTATTGTAATTTCAATCTTTACCATTAATGCAATAAAAAATATTGTTATGGAAGCAAAACTATTTGCATGCAGTGAAAACAAGATTAAACCCCCAAACATTATTAGAATAAACTAAATCGTATCTAGAATCCTTGAAACTGCATTTAGAAACCCAAAGAAACCTCAGTTAGATAGCCAAATCAATATTTGGGATATTTCAGTGGTATTAGAGTTGGATATCTTGCTAACCTCTGACTAAAACAACTCATGATTCAGGGAGTCAGGGAACACTATACATAGGTCAAAGGACACATTGGAGATGAGTATGTCACATAAACGAGAGAGGACAGAAGGGAAAGGAAGTAGTGTAGACAGAGAGAGGATTATAATCCTTTCCACATTTATTCGGAGACCAAATCCGAGGAAGAGATTTATATCAGTTCAGAGACAGAAGTAGAGGAAAAATAAGAAATGGGTGACATGCATGACCATCTAGAAGACAAATGAAAGGGCCAAGCCCCACCATTGGATAGTACATTGAGGATATTGAATGACCTTGCCAGGGGCTAGGATTTGATGATGCAGACTATTACATAGATGGCAACCAGTATAAAGGAAATTAAGAGCAACATGGGTAACATTGGTGCAAGTGGCATAGGTGGAGTGAGTGGTTCCAATGGGAACACAACAGGGGCCAACGACAAGCATTCACCTACTCACACTTACACTACATCAGTGAGAAAAATCCATATACCACTTTTCCCTCACTTCCATGGAGGACAACAGACATGGAACTAAGGACGGGGATAGCTAGCAGAGAATTTCATAGAGTATATGATAGAGGATATGGCTCTAGGTCTTGAGTTTCATGCAGATATGATTTTACAGGAGTTTTGTACCATAAAGTACATAAATAGACCAAAAGACTTGTCGAGAGGAGCACAACATAATATTTATTTCATTAGGAAGGTTGGGAAACTGTCAATCCCCTCCTTTGATGGGTATACTAAATGCTCAGCCAGAGCATGGGTGCATATGCTTGATACCTATTTCTAGCTCAACCAGATGTCTGAATCAGAAGCCATCAATTTCACCACTTCACATCTTAAGGGGGAGGCCCATGAGTGGTGGTATCACTTATTGGTGAACTTGTGTCACAATCACATTACATATTACAGGGATTTCATAGAGAAGGTTATGTATCACTTTGATAAAAAGGATCTAGAGATTCACTTTAGGGATTTGGCACAATTGTGATAGACAAGGTCAGTGGAATCATTCATTACAGTATTTGAGAGGTTGGCAGTGAAATATCAGACGTGTTAGAGCAGTGTTTGATTATGTTTTTCATCGAGGGGATCTCAGAACTGTTGAGAGGATGGGTGAAAGCATTCAAACCAAACACACTGCAGGATGTTGTCATATGCACTAGATACATGGAGGGTGTAGTTTCGAAGCACAAGAATTTTCCAAAACCCTTCATCCCACAAAGAGACAAATACCAAAACCCCTTTCAGAGGGAGTGGAAAGAGAAGGATAAGCTTGATGATCAGACTCGATGGGAGTTAATGAGGAAGAAACTTTGCTTCATATGAAAAGAGCCTTAGGTGTGAGGCCACAGGTGCATGGGAAAAGGAAAGGTCTATGATATAGAGGTCTCAGATAGCGATGAGGAGGAGACAACATGACCTACACATGAAAGTGATTCCAACATCTTAGAAGAGGATCATCCTCATGAGACACAGGATACAACCACAGATGGGGGCATCACCATGTGAGGAGGAAAATCCATGTGTGTTGATTAAGGGTGGAATCATAGTGACTCTATCAAGATCTCCCTGATACAACACCCTCATGATCAAGAGAGTCATTCATGGGCAGAGAGTCGCGACCTTTGTGGATGGTGGAATGACCCACAACTTTATTGACGCGTCATTGGTGGCCAGGAGAGGATTGTAGATAGAGCAGTTTGAGGGATTCAACGTAGTAGTATCATATGGCTACAACATGACCTGCTGAGACATAATTTTGAATCTGGTATTGAAATTAGGAAACTACTCAGTGACCGACATTTTTTATGTAGTTGACCTATATATTACAGATATAGTCTTGGGGGTCCAGTGGTTGTATTCATTGGACAAGATCACCATGAACTATCAAACTTTGGATATGGGATTCAGATATGCTGAGGGAAAGAAGGTGGTGTTTAGGAGAAATTACAATGGGAAACCGAGGACAGTTTCAACAAATAGGATGGAGATAATATTCAGGCACAATGGTATAGCATATGTAGTCAAGTTCTTGATCACTACGCAAATATTATCAGATGGCAGACAGAGGTACCACACAGAGATACAAGCATTGCTAGGGAAGCATGAGCAGGTTTTTGGTCAAATTCCTCCAGGGTGACCTTAAGACAGAGGGTTTGAGAATAGTATTGAGTTGGAGGAGGGGTCTAGACCAACAAGTTGTTCATTATTAGAGATATAAGTTGATTGGAAGGCTCACTTATTGGTGGAGTAATCCAAGAACCAATTATCTTGTGAGGTGATGGATGGACAAGTACAAGATGACAGATACCAAGTCTTATACGATGCCATATTCTATAAAGATCAGATCTACTTGGTTCCAAAATCTGGGCTCAAAAAGAAGGTTTTGAATCCAACACATGATTCGCCACTAGAAAGGCATCAGGGGTATTTTAAAACTTACAGGTGAATCGGGGAGATATTCTCGTGGAAGGGTCTCAAATATGATGTGTTGAGTCACGTTAGAGAGTGTGCGACTTGTCAGTAGAACAAGTCAGAGAAAACACATCTTGCTATTTTAGTCATTACTCATCCCAAAGGGAAAATGGGAGAGAATTTTGATGGATTTCATCATGGGACTACCCAAGGTGCAGGGTAGAGACTGTATTTATATAGTGATCGATATATTGACCAATTTCACACATTTTTTTATGACACCTTCAGAATACAAGGCAACACAAGTTGCAAAGTTTTTCTTTAGGGAGGTTTTCAAACTCCATGGATTTTCGAGGTACATAGTCAGTGACAGGGACAAAAAATTTATCAGTTCTTTYTGGYAGGAGATGTTCAGGTTAGTAGGTACARAKTTGACACCGAGCAYYRRCTATCATCCAYARATAGRCRGRAAAATTGAGATAGTAAAMARGTGRGTGGAAGGATATATGAGGAACTTTGTGGGGGGGCAGCAACAAGCATGGACTAAGTGGTGTTATATTCTTTGCATGTGTGTGTGTGGGTGCTTCAGGTTCGACAACTGCATTTGACGATCCCTCTAGTAGTGTTCTTTGTGTCGTGTGCATCGGGTGTTTTCCTAGGGGGGTCCTGGGGGGGGTAGGTATGCCCCCCCTGGTTACACGCAGCGTTCTAGGCAGCGCCTCGAAAATTTTGTTTTGGGCAGTTTTTGCTATTTTTAGTGGTTTACTAAATTAATCTTGGATTAAGGGATTAGGGTTTTGGTATCTACAGAATACCTAAAAACATTGTATATATTGTATGGTGAATGGTGAAATTCGATAATGAATATAAGAAAGGTTTTTTTCGGTTAAGGGTTTCCGGTATAAAATCTTTGTGTACTATGTGTATGAGTCATTGATTAAATTTTGTTTTACTTAAGAATATATATGCATTGAATTACTTCACAGGTTTAAAACATACAATATTCTCGTGGAAGGGTCTCAAAGATGATGTGTTGAGTCACGTTAGAGAGTGTACGACTTGTCAGTAGAAAAAGTCAGAGAAAACACATCTTGCAGGGTTATTTTAGTCGTTACTCATCCCAGAGAAAAAATGGGAGAGAATTTCGATGGATTTCATCATGGGACTACCCAAGGTGCAGGGTAGAGACTGTATTTATGTACTGGTCAATATATTGACCAATTTCGCTCTTTTTTTTGTGACACCTTCAGAGTACAAGGCAACACAAGTTGTAGAGTTTTTCTTCAGGGAGGTTTTCAAACTCCATGGATTTTCGAGGTACATAGTCAGTGGCAGGGAAATTTTTTTTATCAGTGATTTATGGAAGGACATGTTCAGGTTAGTAGGTACAGATTTGACACCAAGCACCAACTATCATCCACAGATAGACAAGAAAATCGAGATAGTAAACAAGTGGGTGGAAGGATATATGAGGAACTTTGTGGGGGGGTAGCAACAAGCATGGACTAAGTGGTTACACATGGGAGAACATTGTTATAACATTACCTATCACATGTTCATTCAGATGACACCCTTCATAGCATTGTATGGATAGAATTCTCCATCATTTTTAGATGTGGTATTTGGGGACAACATGGCTCCCAAAGCCAAAGATTGGATAGAGGAGAGTCAGGATATCCTCAAGATCCTTAAGGAGAATTTATAGACATCCCAGAATCAACAAAATTTATATGCAGATAAGCACTAGGTCGAGCACAACATTGACGAAGACTCGGTATTTTTGAGGTTATAACCTTACAGACAATGTTCTTTGAAAAGAAGTGGGGTAGAGAAACTAAAGTCGAGATTCTATGGCCCTTACAGGATTATCAGGTGAGTGGGGGAGGTGGATTATGATCTCAAGTTGTCGAAGGGAAGTAAAATCCATAATGTGTTTCATGTGTCATTCCTTAAAAAGGATTTAGTACAACATATTACTACTTCCATGGAGTTACCCCCATTAGATGAGGAAGTTCATTTGGAGTTGGACCCCGAGGAGGTTTTGGAGATCAGGAAGTGTAAGTTGAGGAGTCAGATTATCAAGGAGTGTCTAATTAGGTGGAGAGGTTTTCCAGTAGAGGACACTACATGGGAGGGAGAGAAGATTCTACAACACCCTAGCTTGCAGTGTTTGACGACAAGAAATCTTGGGAGAGGAGGACTATAATCTCCCTTTCCCCATGATGACTCCAGGATGAGTGACTCAATATCCTATATTGATTCCCATAGGCTATAGTCAGGAGAAAAGGGGAATAAAATAATTATTTAGTGTCATTTACCAGAAAATCCTAAGTTGAAAGTGACATTAAGTAATAAAGTGGGAAAAGGGTGATTAAATGAATTAAAAGAATAATTAAAGTCAAACTTAGGAAAATTCACTTTAATTAAATAAAGTGACTGAGGAATTAGAATGAGGTTCAAGTATAAAGGGGAGGATAACCCTAATTCCTCTCATTATTGAATATTGAGATTGAAAATTGGATTGCAGACAGAAGTTAGGTGACTTTGTGGTCTTTTATGGATTTCCATGGAGAAACGACCATGGTGATTGATTTCAATGTTGGAAGACACACCCTAGTTAGTGGGGAGGATAATCTAGATTCTTCATTGTTCTTCAGGATTGCAGTAGATACATCATTGGATCCATTCAGAGGGATTCACATCAATCAGGGAGGTTCAGAGATTTCTCCCTTGGTGCTTGGAGGGCGTGGGAGTTACAAGATTTATCCAGAGGGAGGAGTGGAGGTTCAGGAGGGATGTTATACCATCAGACAATAGTAGATTTGTGTATTCTCATTGCATGCAACATATCTTCCATCCAATATCATATTTGTACTTGCATGCAACAGATACACACTCACATGTAGAAGATATGGTATTTCCTTTACTTGCACGTAGTATATTTATCCACAGGATATTCTCCATTCATTAGTGAAAACATTTTCAACATATTTCCATTGCATGCAATGTATTCTCATTGCATGGAACATATTTCACTGTGCATGCAAGGTATCTTCCATCCAACAACATATTTGGACTTGCATGTAGTGTATTCTCAGTGCATGCATCATATTTCACCATGCATGCAATGTATCTTCCATCCAACAACATATTTGGACTTGCATGCAACAAACCCACACTCGCATGTAGTAGATATGGTATTTCCTTTGCATGCATGTGTATTCCAGGTTAGATCTAGACTTATAAATATCAATCTAAAGAGTTTGGAGAAGTTTAGTAGTGTTTTTATTATATTCCATTATTCCATTTATTGTAATTGCAATCTTTACCATTAATGCAATGAAGAACATTGTTGTAGCAGCAAAATTATTTGCATGCAGTGAAAACAATATTAAAACCCCAAACATTATGAGAATAAACTAAACCGGATCCAGAATCCTTGAAACAACATTCAGAAACCCAAAGAAACCTCAGTCATTGGCTAACTTCTCCACATACCCTCTAACCTATATATCTCCTTGTGATGAGTTAAAAATGTTTTCCTCTCGAACCCTAGCCCTAAATTTCATAAGTTCCTTGAGATTGCCTAAAATTGTAAATGGTAAAAATTTTGTACCCTCCTTCGACGTAGGGTTTGTCACATTGAAAGAATTTATCACCTCTTGAACTAGATTACAAACATAATTATAATATATTTCATCATACCTTTCTTCAATACTTCCTCCTATGTAGGAAACCTAAAGAAATATTCCCAGAAGTAGGTTCTTTGGTCCAAAATAATTAATATTTCTAACATCACCTGACTACTAATCCAATACATCATTGTCACCCTCTCGTGACTCTAGTTAAAAAGATTAAATATATTCCCTCCATGTATACATCTTGTCTCCCTAAGATGACAAAACCCATGATGAGTCCATAGGCCCACCCCTCAATGGGATCATATGAATAATCCATGAGTTGATAGCCTTCCTCCATCCTACAAAAACCCTAGACCTTATTCCTCCTCATCCTATATCTTACCCTAGACCTTATTCCTCCTCATCCTATATCTTTCCCTAGACCTTATTCCTCCTCATCCTATATCTTAATTGGTTAAAGAATACCAAAAATTTAATATGCATGAACTCTTTTGTGATGAGAGAACTCATCCCAATATTAAGAGTAAGTCGACACCATTGCATGCGATCTCCGACCAATCACCTTGATTCAAATTATGCCTACTGGAAATGAATTCATAATGAACAAGAAACTTGCCTAGGGCATATATGTACTTTTAGATGACTTCAACAAAAGATGTATGAGGAATAGTATAGAAGAAGCGGTCATTGCAATAGTGGATACCAATGTTAGATTAATGCCACAAAGAAACATGGAACATCATGTAGGGGTGGGCTTAGCAAATGTAGCCTACATAATTACTTTGAGGTCTCATTGAAACTCCTCCTTTGTCATTACCATTTCCATGGTTGATCTACTTCCACTTAAATGCTCCTTTGTTTTCTTACTCACTTTGTTTCTACATATTCCTTCTCTATCTATTTGATCTATATGTGAAAATATATATTTCACCATATATTAATTATTAATATCAATAAATAATAATAAATTAATATTAATTTGGTTGGCATTATTATTGAATTTTAAATGGTTGACATAGTTGACATGTTTCACTACATTCTATATGGTCTAAATGGTAGATATAGTTAACTATATATGGTTGATATGGTTCGCCTTATGATCTATATAGTTGACTACATTATATTTGGTCTTTATGGTTGACTTTTGTATGCTCTAAATGGTGGATATGATTGATAAGGTTGACTACACTCTATATGGACTTTATGATTGATTATATGTTGGTCAATATATATTTTTTATGGCTAATTGTATATTGTTACTATGGTTGAATTTATGGTAGATATGGTTCACTTTTTAATATTTACAACTGACTACAATGTGTATGGTGGATATGGTTGATAATATTGACTATCCTGTATATGGAATTTATGGTTGATTATATGGTGGTCAACATGATTGATTTTATGTTGCATATGATGGACTCGTTTATTTTTTCCTTTCATATGGTTTAAATAGTTGATGTGGTTTAATTTTATGGTTCACTTTTGAAAGGAAGCATAGATGTGGAATATTCTTCCTACACTGATCAATGAGAGAAGAATGTGCAGAGAACTAAATAAATATAGTTGCGGTGAAAAACAACACATAAACATATAACCATTAAATTATAATTTTTGGGAAAAACCCCTTTTGAGAGAAAAAAACCTACATTCCAAAGCACGCTCCATGTATTATTCAACAACTAACAATTGGTTACAATACATTATAGAGTCTCCTTACTCTCAATAGGAGTATTTAGTAGCATAATGGTTCTAGATAAATTTCAGCATCATAATAATAAGTTAAAAAACTCTCACATTACCTCCAACCCAAGAACCCAATAAATGGGCATAAGAAAACCATAAAACATTTATGGTTTTCCAATTCTACATGTTTGGAACCACATCAATTAATTGGGAAACTATTGTTGCTCAACATTAATTCCCTACTACTACTTAGCATTTGATTGCATGTTATTGCTCATTATGTATTCCCTATTACTACTTAACATTCATCGAGAGAACTTATTTGATACGGAATTGCAAGGTGTATGACACACCTATCCCAACATTCCCTGACTTGTCATATACCTTGCAAGAGTCTAAGGGAGAATGCATCAAACTGTGAGATAATTTCTAGGATCCATAAGGCCAATAGACTCATAACGCCACTTGAATCTACATGTGCTCATATATTTTTTCAATGTATCTACAACATTCTACAAAGTATATGTTAGCACATGAAATGGTCAGGTGTGTTTGTTGCCAAATCACCAGGAAAGTTCGCAACGTACCTTTGAGTACCTCATGCACTCATCTTTCACTATTTCAAATAAGAAACGTGTCAAGGGGATTTTTTATGGTTTTCAGCGCCTTCATTTAATTGGATTTTCAAGGATTTTGTCACAGAATTTCTAACAGTCTCCTTGGAATGCATTATTTGATTTTGAACTTGGCATTGCAAACTAAGCGATGTGAACTAGCGTTGCAAACTAAGCATTGCGAACTAGCGTTGCAGACTAGAGCTGTGAACCCTCTGTTCCAGAATTGTTGAAACCGCGTCTTCTGCATCAACTTGAAGTTTTGTATTAACCCATTGAATGAGACCACTATCAAACCTGAGGAGTACGTTTAATATTTTGTAGAACCAAGATTAAAATTGCATACATCATTAGCGCTGCAAACTGATATTTATGTTGTTGAAACTCTATTTTAGCAAAGAAATTTCACTTGTCTTCCTTTCATTACAAATCTCAGTGGTTGTCCCTTTTATCCTCCCTTATGAAATGTGCTATATTTCATACCACTGAGGTGTATAATATTTGGACAAGGTGGCTACCAAAACAATCTCCAGAACAAAAATATAAATACAAAGGATCTTCGAAAACCAACATCATTTTTGTATAAGTTTTATGTTACATGCTTTTACAACAATTAATGATGGTTATGAGTTTTGAGCTAGACTTAGCATTTTTGTAATTTTCTCCAAGGATATTTCAAGATAATGAGTTTGTTGCATGTATAGACTCATGGTAGAAGTTTTAAGGTCTTCAAGCTTTTTCGAAAATAAAAAAAGACTGCTACCAGAAAGTTCGCAATGCCTGGATTCACTGGTAATTTGGGACAGTTTGTAGCAATTAACACACAATAGAGTCATGTTTTGATCATAACTTTTGAATAAAAATATGGGTTCTTCTAAAATTTGGTGTGGAGACGCACCACATTATCATTGACTAGCTGACAAAAAATCATCCTGACCCAATTCGTATTTTTGGAGAAAATTCAAAATAATCACCTACAGGAAAGTTCACAACGCATGTTGTCAAAGGCGATGCAAACTCTAACAGACTGACAAATCCGAGCTATGGGAAGGTTTCCAGCTGTCAGGGAAGGTTCAAATAGTTTCCTAGGATTTATTTGGACATGAGGGAATATTTTGTAACAGACTCCTAAATGGAGGAGGATCCTATGTATCTTATTTTTTTCGACCTCCTTAGGGTAGAGAGATATCATTAATTATATATTAAAGTGGATTTTGATAAGGAAAGGGTTGGATCCATGATCCAAGAGAGGAGAGAGATGGAGGAGAATTTTAGTTGCTCATTTGTAAGCCCGAGGGTCTGTTTGTAATCAACATTTCTACCATTAAAGATTCATGAGAATTTTTTATCAGATTGTCTTCTTTGTTTTCCCATTTATTTTTTATCTTCTTGCTTAAATATATTGCAGGTTTTGAGGATCATAGCTACCATTGATTGATGGATTCGTGAACAACAGAGGATTTATTGTAGCTTTACCATTAAATCATTGTTTGTTGTTTAAGCAATATTTATTATGTTTTCAAAATGGATCTATGTACAATGGATGTTCTTCCTTTTTTCATATTCACTATGCTTCTACTCATCATTATATATCCCTTTTTTTCTGGTAAACAATTTGATTTCCTTTGATCTGTAGGATGTTATGACTCCATGCCCAATGGAATGCCTCTACATATAGTTTGTTTCCCTCTCTCTTTCTTTCACAGTCTTGTTGATCCAACTAATCAAACCAATTCAATCAATTTATATTCTAATGGGTACTAGGATTACACCTACAATAGTCTAGGTGTGACTTCTAGTGCTAACATTTTTGGCACTGCTGCAGGGGACGGAAATGAAGTAATATTCCCTGGGAGAATGACGTAGAACATATCCAATATTTGATGGTGAACAAGGGTTGGTCACATAATAGAGACTGCATCATTCACCTGGCGATTCCACTCCATGAAGAAATAACATGTTGGCGACTTCACTGATACAAGATGGAAATGACAAGGGATGTTATCCTTGCTCAGAGGTATGCATTTTGTGATTTCTCAAACATAGTTGATTTTCCACATCTAGTGCCTACTATAGCTGAATGTGATGACTATCTTCCCAGATTCAGAGGAAGCAAGTATGATAATCCCGGTGAGCACTTATTAAATTTTCATAGATGCATGCTTGGAAATGATTTTGTTCACGGGGATGTCTTAATCGAGATGTTCATATTTTCTTTAGGAGAACATGCTCATGAATGGTTTCAATCCCTCCCTAATGATAACATTCATTATTTGAATGAGTTTCACATTGTTTTTCATCATTGTTACAAAAAAAATTATCCGACTGATATTCATTTTAAAAACTGTTGTAAAGAATTTGAAGCATACATCCAGTATTCAATTTGTATTCCTTCTGGTTATAAGGATGTTGGTGATAACAACACTGTAGAAACATTTGTCCTTGATTCAAATGTCTCTAGTAGTTTTGACTATGATACAAAAGCTTCCCTAAATTCTAATAAAGATCAAGTTGCGGATATGCATCCATCATCTCTAGAACATCTTGAAACAAAAAATTATGAATACCAAGATTCAATTTTTTTTACAATCAACCTATTTTTTTATGAATATTCTAGTGATGATGATAAGCATAATTTCTTCATGAAATCTTTGGAACCTCTCAACATTGTCCATGTATATGATGTTTATGAATATGATTCTTGGGAATATAATGGAGGTGAAAAGAAAGAGTTACAGAAGCATTTGATCCTGCCTTTATCACCAAATGATGACCAACAGATTGCAAAAATTAGCTTCTCGAATGGAGAATACAACAATGTCAAAGAAGTAGTTTATACACACAGTCAACCCATTTCTTTTGAAAATAAAAAAGAGGTACTCTCGTATGATTTTGATGATCCTGTGGAAATATATATGGAGTTGTATTGAGGTCATCATTCTTATATTTATGGCTTCATAAAGGCATATTTTCATAGTTGTAAGTATGGACATTTAGTTCATTTCTTTTTCTATTCTCTAGTCTTCTTAACCATATATATGCTTAAAGATGAAAGTATATTTCAGTTTGTGATCCAGTTACTTGAATGGTTTTATTGACTTTACCATATCACTTGAGCAGGCAACAAAATTGGCTAGAAGCAAGAATGTATATAAACAAACTTGTATTTTTGAGTATTTGTTTTTTCAGTTTAGTGGTGTTTGTAAAAGTATAACAACATAAGAATCCATAGCCCAATGGAGACACTGCAAGTTTTAAACCTGCGAAGTAAAGCAATGCATATATATTCTTAAGCAATACAGAAATTAATCAATGGCTCATACACAGAATACACAGAGATTTTTACCAGAAACCCTCAACCGGGAAAACCTTTCTTATTTTCATTATATCCAATTTCACCATTCACCATACAATATAT
>JASDQU010736018.1:23624-54483 GCA_032191745.1 Picea mariana | reverse complement strand
AAGACAACAAGACAGCAAGGCAGCAAAGAGGCAATCTGAATTAGCATCAGATCCAGGTACTTGGTTAAGTTTGAATTTATTTCTTTCTGTTATCATTTCAGTATTTATTGAGAATTCTAACTGTTGTAGTTGCTGTCATAAAACTCAATATTATGTTAGGAAGTTGTTCTTTCAGTTTACTTAATCAATGCTTATGGGTTATTTCTGTCTTCCATGAATCCAGTATTTGATGACAAATCTAAGTTGTTAAGGTATCTATTATCCCAAATCAGCCTTAGGCTATGAAATTATTGCTTCAGTTTACTTAAATAAAACACTTATTAATTTGCTTATTAAATAGAGGAGGCACAAAAATATATTGAACCGTTACAGTGTTACGTAGAAAACGGATCTGAGCCGTTAGATCCCAGTCGGATACCCGACAGTCGTTAGATCTCAGGGAAGGTGCGAGGGATTTAACCCTTCGACACCAACAAGTCCAGGCACCATCGGGAGTTCGGACTTCGGCGTTTGTAGACGCATGAGTCCCATACCCTTTGAAATCGCGAGTAGTGATTTCCCGATTTAATCGGGGTCGTTGATCGCTACGAAGACACGTGGCATAGGATCACGGGGAATCGGGGTTCGGCGCTCGGAGGTTTGTGGGAGGGGTGAACAACGACACTTAAATCGCCGATTTTTCGACAGGGAAATCCCCGACAGAGNGTTGTAGTTGCTGTCATAAAACTCAATATTATGTTAGGAAGTTGTTCTTTCAGTTTACTTAATCAATGCTTATGGGTTATTTCTGTCTGCCATGAATCCAGTATTTGATGACAAATCTAAGTTGTTAAGGTATCTGTTATCCCAAATGACGCTTATTAAGTTGCTTATTAAATAGAGGAGGCACAAAAATATATTGAACCGTTACAGTGTTACGTAGAAAACGGATCTGAGCCGTTAGAACCCAGGCGGATACCCGACAGCCGTTAGATCTCAGGGAAGGTGCGAGGGATTTAACCCTTCGACACCAGCAAGTCCAGGCACCATCGGGAGTTCGGACTTCAGCGTTTGTAGAGGCATGAGTCCCATACCCTTTGAAATCGTGAGTAGCGATTTCCTGATTTAATCGGGGCCGTTGATCGCTACGAAGACACATGGCACAGGATCACGGGGCATCGGGGTTCGGTGCTCGGAGGTTTGTGGGAGGGGTGAACAACGACACTTAAATCGCCAATTTTCCGACAGGGAAATCCCCGACAGAGATGGAAGTGTTGACCCTTGACCATCGGGGTTCGGGACTTGGAAGGTCCTGTGCATGGTGCAACAGGGCTCGTGAACTCCCGACCTGCAATTTCCCGATTTCCACAAGTATGTGGGTCCAAGCCATTAAACATCGCGAGCAGCGGAATCCCGACGGAAGAAGTTCCGAAGTTCGACGATGGTTGAACTTTGTGGGCATTACAATCCTCAAATGCATATCTAACTACAAATTGATACAACACAAGTTTGTTTAAAAGGTGAGACCTATGAACCCATAGAGTATGAATACTATACCACTAAGGAGGAGGTCTTAGATGATTTATTATATAGGTTTATGGGCAGAGCAAGTTTCTCAAGGATCCAAGGTAAAGTTTAAGAACTAACCTTTAGTTTAGGGAAAATCTCAATACAATTATATATGAAAAACCAAACGCTATTTTATCAATAATTTATTTACATATATAATTTCATACTTGTGCTTAGACACAACATGATCAATTCACTCTTGTGTTGAGGTTCATGCCTAGATGTGTTCCCTAGTCCTATGAAAATTATCATTGGTAGGAAAGAGTTTGATATGCTTACCTGTCATGCAAGATTATTTAAATAAAAAAAATACATGTTTCTTGTTGAAGATAGGCACTAAGATCGCTTACATACTTCAATACATTGTGCTTCTTTGAATATGAAATACATAGCGTCACCATGAGTTGATAGAATCATCGATGTAGCTCCAAACGATTTAATTTTTTGCATTGGCATAATTGTTTCCATCACTTGTAAAGTTGATACGCTTGCTTAGGAGGATAAAAGACCTCTTTTGTTATTGCAACAATGTTTTCCCATGTGTCAATGGGGAATTTCTTATCTATAATGCATTATTTGTTGAGATTCTCCCACCAACAATGTGTTATGGTGGATATCTTAAATGTAGCAATGGTAACCTTTCCACTATTAGTGAAATGATTCATGGTGAAGTATGATTCAATTTGTCAAATCTAAAGGTTTATTACATCTGCATCGACCCTTTTTTGTGTGCATGTTTTCTTGGAGCTAACTAGCCCTCTTCCTACTCTAACTCAACAATCAATCTTGGAAGGTTATTCGAGTGCATCATAAGTTCATTTTTCTTCAAAACCCTAGATTCATTATTCATTAATTACTTGTTTGTTAAATTAAAACGCATGTTTATATGTTGTGTATTATCAATACACCAATATAGAATTGTGGGAATGAATAGTACACTCCATACCAAAATTGTCATCAATGAATAGTACACTCCATACCAAAATTCTCATAAACAAGAAGAGTAAAAGAGTAGTTGTACTTTTGAAGATAATAGAATGCAAAAAAAGGGATCTAAACTCTTCTAGAGAGTAAAGCCACTTAAGAGAAGATATGGCACAAAGAGAAGCAATAAAAAGGTAAAGGGAAAAAAGTAAAGGGAGAAAGGAAAATAATTTTTCCTAGTTAGAAGGTTAGTGGAATTATGTTTATCATTGTTTTTCTTTATTATATTTTTAAGATGGAGGGCACTTTGGATGACCTTTTGAGATACCTAGGGTACATAAGTTAGTGTACTAGACTAGATGCCTAATATCATCCAGATGAGGCCTTGGGGTAGTGAAGCTCGACTAACACCAAGAGGACCAAAGTGTTGGATACAAAAAGTTCAGTAAGATGGTGGGGATGATACATGCCTATGACTTGTGATGTTTCCCTTACGATTCCTAACACTATTGCTTGGTTGGAGTTGTCGAGGGAGTTTTGCACCATCCTTTTAAGATAGCTAGGGTACATAGGTTAGTGTACCAAACCATATGCCTAAGGGAAAACAATGTTTAGATGAGGCCTAGGGATAGAAATTCCAACTATGCTCAAAGGGCCAAAAAGACTCGATGCCTTTAAGGTCATGGAGGTGTCTGGAGTTAGACTCATGCTCCCCTAGTGCTATGATGGTATAACTTCAATCTATGTTACAATCATACTAGTATTGTAAGTTTTAAATCTTTACAATATAGCAATGCACACGCATATTCTTTATAAAATAGAAAGGAAAAAAATAGAATTCACACATATTACTCATAAATTTACCCTAGAAACCCTTAACTAGTAAAACCAACAAATATTTAGAGCCGCACCTCTAACTCTCATTGTATTAACTTCACCATTTACAATACAATATATATGTTTCTGTAACATCCAAAACCTTAATCCGTCAACCTGGATTAGATTCCTTAATCGGAATTATATTACAATGGGCCAAAAAACTGCCCAAAAATGAACCAAAAACATCCAAAAAAGGAATCAAAGTTCTAATACTAATACTAATAAGAATAAAAAATATAATTAATTCACCCAATCATATCATAGGCTTTGAAAAGATCCAATAGGCTTTGAAAATGTCCAAATTAATTACACTAGCTTACTTTTTTATCTAAGACTTGTTCTACAACACCATTGCATCATGAATTAGACTTGTTCTACAACCCCATTACATCGTGAATTTTTCAATTATTGACAAAGTCAAACTATTTATCAAATGGAATTTGAGAAAACTCATATCAATGTTCTAGAAATAACGATTTTATAAAGGGCATTGCAAAGAGAAATTACTCTGAACTCCTCAAAGGATGAGGTATAATCCTTTTTGGGAACCGATGCTATGAAAGTAGAGTTTTTTTTGTTTTTTTTTGTAAGTAAAATTGTATAAAAATCCTATCAAAATCAGAGATTACAAAATCCTTCCTTTGTTCCAGGTTGTAATTTCGCAAATGGGCTAATTTTCCATGGTTTTTCCGAAAAAAAGATTTGCCAATTTCCATTTTTTCTAAAAACAATTCGCCCAAATTTCATAGAATAAAATTATTTTACCTTAAAAATCGCCAAAATTTATAGAAACTATATAAAATCCTTAGAAATTTGAATATTTTTACAAAACTATCGCCAAAAGTTTTACATTTTTCATATTAAGGACTAATAAGATTAACCCATGTTTCTACATTTTAATATAGATTTCCATCCTTAAAATCATCCCTGGTCAACATTGAGCTGCCCCAAGAGGAAACTAGCTCATCCAGCCGAACAATTCGAAAGGTTAAGTCTTAGAGTGCCAAACATAACAAGGTTTCTACTGATATATAACAAAAGAAAAATTCAGGCCCATAATGGTGACCAACTTAATAGTAGTAAACACAGACAATATCTTATATATGTGGCATTCAAGAGGTAAAACCACAGTTAAACGCGTAGAAAAATAACAAAGATACGTGTACATATCACGTAGTGGGGCTGTAATGTGACCACGCGTCCATGAAGGATCTGCCAAGTGGCAAGTCACTAAGAGGAGCCGACTCCTCCTCGACTAGTGTCCCCTCCAGATGTATTGCGTCCTCTAGCTGGACTGGTGGCGCGTTCTCCTCTTGGCATGTTGCGTCGTTCTCCGAAGTCCCCAGTGGGGGGGCTGGTGCCAGTACTGGTGTCTCAGCTCCTGCTGCTTGAGCTTCTTTTGCTGAGGGGTAGTGAGCACCCTGTAATGTTGTGAGCAATTGCAAGAATTGTGATGCTTTGCCATCCAAAATCTCTAGGCGAAACCTAAGATCATCCAAGTCCTAGGGTAGGTCAAATACCAAGCCTTACAACAGTGTGAGGCCTATTTGCAGTTCCAATTCTGGGTCGACGCTAGAATCAATGCGGGATTGAGGTTGTTGACGTGAATTATGAGTTGCTTCAGTGCCGCCATCCTGAGAATGAGCCCTGAGAAGCGGGGCCTGAAGCGACTGGGAGGGCGAGTGGGTCGATGAGTTGGGATGAGCAAATGGAACTGGGTGCGAAGCAGAGGCTGAGTTTCCCGGGGGTCCTGGTTTGAATCCCAGTAAGGTCCCTAAGAAATCAACTCACTCCATCCTGTACGCGAATGACGATGAAAGGGGCGAGAGGCCGGCGGGAGTGTGAGTTGACTGCACTAGGGAGGAGGACAAGGAAGGCAACAAGGAAGAGGAACTATGGGAGGGTGTAGGTGGGGGGGCGGAGGGACAAACGTGGTTAGTTGGGCTACCATGCCACACCTCGTTTGGACTTCCCTCTCTTCCTGGGCATCTCTAAAAAACAAGGAGGGTGGAAGCGACTGGGAGAGAGCGACAATAGGCAAAAGGAAAGTTGGGCAGGAGGCCAAGCTCTGGAAAAATCAACCAAAAGAGAATGAGGCATCCAGAAAATATGGTGCAGTTCATAAAACCCAAGGAGCTGGTGCGAGCCATTAAACTAACACACGTGCAGAGTAAAAGCATAACAATGGCGTTGGTCCATCGAAGGGACGACAAGGCATAGCAGGGCGCACTGAGAGTAATGGCGCCATGTCTCATGCAAGGTAGAATTAAAAGCATGAAGTTGGCGGGAGGGGGAGGCACACATCCGTCACGTGGTTGACACCATGGTGTCTCTCTCCTAGTTGCTCCATTGGATGTGTGGTTTCCACTATCACCCCATCCGGGGAGATGCTATGAAAGTAGAGTTGATGGAAACTAAAAATTTTGGTTTACACCTAAGTTCATTCCTCCATGTGAAATATTATATTAGTATATAATATCATTGCGCTGAGAGGAGTTCTACATCCCACTATGGGAGAGATGTTCATGTAACATAACACATTAAATAATAGTAAAACATTAAAATAATAAAAATTTATATGGACATATGGAGGTCGTAATATATGGAGTTAGTCATAATACTTTAGTTTGGTATATAATTAATTTTCAATAACTTATAAGGATGACATTGAAGAACTCTATCATAATTTTACAACTACCCTTTACACTTCTATTAACAAGTTCTCTTTCGAGGTGTCATGTAAAAAGAATAATAGAATGACCAACCCTTGGTATGATAAAGAATGTAAAATTGCTAGGAAATCCATTAGGGATGTTTCCAATGAGTCCTTAAAACTCGATAAGATCAATACGTACAAATCCCTAATTAAAAGGAAAAAAAGGTATTATATCAATAAAAGGAAAGAGCAACTTTCACAGCTATATAAGCTCGATCCTAAGAATTTTTGGAGCCAAATTCTAAACCGCAATACTAAAGAAAATAATATGATTCCCTTAAGGGACTGGAATTCCTACCTTAAAAGTCTTTACGAGTTCCCTAATGCCATGGACACCAATCCTATTGTCCCTACATAAGATGAAGTTTTTTCTTTATATGACATAGATTTCGGGGTTAAGCAACCTGCAAATGGGAAAGCTAAGGACATTGAAGGCTACCAAGATGAAAATTTTAAAATTGGAGGGCCTATCTGTATCCCTCACATACACAAGCTCTTCAATTTAGCAGTGATTGAGGGCTTCCCTAAACCCTGGACACAAAGCCTCATTGTTACTATTTTTAAAAATGGGGATAGAAACATTCCCTCTAATTATAGGACCATTATGATTAGCTCGATTTTATCCAAGATTTATGGAATTATTTTGGAAAAGAAGATTATCCTTTGGCTAGAAAGTCACGGTAAAAGAGATAATGGTCGCTTCGAGCTTAGGAGATATCATTCAACTGTGGACCATCTTGTTACCTTTAGGATCATTGCAGAGGAGTTCCGCAATACTAAAACCAATATTTTTTGTTGTTTTGTTGACTTCGAAAAATCTTTTGACATGGTTCCTAGAAAAAACCTTTAGAACAGGTTGGAAGAGATAAAAGTGCCTCTCGAGTTGAGGGTTGTTGCAATAAGTATGTATGGGAACGTTATTGCTAAGTTTAAAAACATTGAGGGTTGGTCGAAAGAGATTAACTGCAATATTGGAATCAAACAAGGTTGTCCCTTGTGCCCTACCCTTCTTGGAATATACATTGGCAAGTTAGCATATTGCTTGGAAAACGTAGGTTGTGTTGGCCCTCCTCTCACTGGTATAGTCATCAATTGTCTTCTTTATGCTAATGATATCATTCTTATGGCGATGAGTCCCAATGATATTGAAAACCAACTAAGAATCCTCAAGGATTTTTTCTCCAATATGGGTATGATTATTAATACTGATAAGACTAAGGTCATGATTATTAAATCCAATAAGATCACTTATGATACCTTCGTATATGACAATGACAACTTGGAGGAAGTGACTTCATACAAATATCTCGGAATTGATATTCACCACAAACTCAAGTGGAATTATAGCAACGAGAAAAGGATTATTGGGGGATGGAAAGCTTATTATGGGCTTGAAAACAATTGTAAATTAGTCGATATTTGGATTTGGGACAAGAAGAAAATCCTCTTTGAGACTCTGGTTACATCTGTTGTTATTTATGGATGTGAAGTCTGGGGATGTAGTATCTCTCGTGAATCATGGAGAAAGATAGAGCAAATACAAAAGAATTTTATAACATATAGTCTCAAAACTAAAGGAAATATGCCCTATCCCATCATCCTCTTAGAAACAAGCCTCTCCCCCATTGAGAGCACAGATATGACTAGATACCTAATGTATAAGAACAAGTTAAACAACATGGAAGACAAGAGGCTTCCTAAAATTTCTTCAAAATTGAGTAGTAACCACCATAGACTCAAGCGAGGATGGCATAAAGATGCCCAGTGTTGGCTAAACTATTGGGGAATCATGGAAGACACCATTTTGTAGAATAAAAATACTAATAAAAATATCATCAAATCAAAATTTAAGGAAAAAATGTGGTGTGATAAAGAGTTAGAGGAAAAAAGAAAATTAAGGTATTATACAGATGTAATCAACCCTAATCTAGAAGATCAAAATTATCTATATGTTTTCACAAATGTAAAGAAAAAAATAAGCATTGCTAAGATAAGAACAAATTATCACGAGCTCCATAGTGAAACTGGGCATTGGTTAATTCTTAAAATGCCCTGGGATGAAAGAGTGTGTCACCTTTGTGACACTAAGAAGGTTGAATATGAAAATCACTTTCTCTTAGATTGTCCAGCCTATACCCAGATTAGATCTAATTTTCAAAATATGTGTCACACTACCAACCTTCCTAACCTCTTAACTCAACAAAACTATGGTGATCTTGGAAAGCTTCTCTTAATGTTTTTCGAGCACATAAACAAAATTTTAAAGAATCGCAAGTAATCACTTACCCTCTTAAGGTCCGATAGACCAATTCCGTCTTAGTGGACGTTAATAATCTTCATCATCTTCAATATATTATAAAATATTTTAATATATTTAAAATATATATATTGGTTTGAATTTGTTTTAGATATTCCCTTGTTTCAATTAATACATCACGAAAACAATGTAGTGGTTGCAGAGGTCATAATATATTATAAAATATATTAATATTTTTTAATATATTAGTGGGTCTAATGGTTAAGAACATGTGTTTCCTCCTTGGAGGTCACAAGTTCAAATCCAGAACGGGATAGGTTATGTATACCTCCATAGACTTTAGCAGGTTGCACGGAGGGGGTCCCTTGTCCCACAAACAAGGGGGTCTCAAACACTAATTTGGTGTCTGGCTTGGTCGTGACCTTAAAAATTGATTATTATTATTATTATTATTATTATTATTATTATTATAATATCAATATTTTTTAATACTTTAATATTAATGTATTAAACCAACATAGATCCATATTAACCTAGGATCTATTAAGAGCCAATAAGGATCAAATCTTTGAAGATGAAAACCTTTTTTAGAGTGCAAAGAGGAAAGGTTAAAGGTTTTCACTTCAAAAGATTTGGCGCTTGATAGATCCAAAGTTAAGATGGATCTATCTTGAATTATATAAATACGTGATATATTAAAATATAATAATAATAAATTAATATAAAAATATAAAGCCTGATAATATAATTATAATATTATTATTATTTTATAATATGTATGCATATAAATAAAATAAAGATGGTCAAATATAGGGACATCATATTTTTAACCGTACATTAAATTAAATATATAACTAATTTGAGATTATTGAGAAGATTAAATAGAGTACTTAATATATAATAAATTATATCATAATGATGTATTAAGATTATTATATAGTTTTTTTTATAAGCTTTAAGGGGTTAGTTTAATTGGTTATTCCCAAGATTGTTGGGTATTGGTTAGTTTTGTACTAGTAGATATTGTATTTGAATCCACTAAACTAGAAACACTAATTTACACTAACTTGTTTGTTTATTTGTTTTTATTAAATCTAGAGGAATTGGTAAATGTCGAGGATTAAATGGGCGAGGCCATCATGTATACATACTATCATATAATAACATTACTACATTCTTAATATAATATATTATTACACTTTATTTAAATATAAAGTGTAATAATATATTATATTAAGAATATAGTAATGTTATTATATGATAGTATGTATACATTTCAACATAATAGAGATGGTTAAATATATCAGTAAAAACTTTAACTATATTTTGATTAAATATAAACTTCATATTATTAAGAATGATTAATATAATATTATTAGTATTGATTGATTTTAATAATTAATATATAGTGGATTGTATCTTAAGGTTTGTTATTCTTTAATATTGATAGACAAAGTAAATTTTATAGATATATTATACATTAAGATATAATAACGATTATGATCCTCTTTTTTTTCTTAGAGAAAAAATGAAACTTATATTCATACTTGAATGGTTGATTGCATTCCTTAGTTGCTCATAACACTTCACATAGACCATATAGTCCTTCTAAGACTCCCAAAAAAACCTCTACATAATTCTAACAATGTATTTTACCTCCAACAATCAACATAAAACCAAAACAAAAATATAAATGTTATTTTATAAAGTTTTGTCCATTTTCCTAGACTTTATATAGACCTAGAAAACATACTAAAAGCTAAAGCTTATTTACAATAGCATAAAAATTTCACCAGATAGGGTGTTTGTTAGCTCTCATGATTACACGGGGGGTACAAATGAGGCGGTTCCCAACCCAAGGAACCAAACAACTGTGGGCTCACAGCCTTGTCCTCCACCTCGATCAAGGAAGATGATTGTGGTAACCCTCGAGGTCACATTTGGGTTACGAAGATGTTAAATTGGATCAATAAGGGAAGCGACTTAGGTTATTTCTCCCTTGGTTATCCGGATTACTCTCCCACTGCTCTTACCTTTTCTTATTTCTCCCTTGGTTTATTTCTCCCTGCTACTAGTTTGGAAATGGTCACGAGAGGAAGCAAACCCTCCCGTCCTCTCTCTGTGCAGCCCTCCCGGGCAGTGAAGGTTTCCATTGATGCAACTAAATATTATGAGGACTTTGTCCCATAGGAATATAAATCTAGGATGACTGATCTGGAGGATGAAGTTCGTCAGATCAGATAATTTCATGAGGATGTTGATGTCGAGGCTCAGGTTGGAAGCTTCATCTTGGATTTGGGATGTACCCGAACTCAAAATTTGAAGTTTTTTAGAACCCTCAAGTTATATTGGCACACCAAAAACATGGTGTCCATGGGAATGCTCCCCAAAGAACAAGAATTTTGTTAGTTGAAGAGCAAGCAGGAAGCGTTGGAGGTCCAGAATGCATATCTGACTGAAGTCGTCACCTGGCTTACCAAGCGTCAATGAGACAACTTCGTCCCTCCTGCAAGGAACTATATCGGTGTCGATACCTCAGACATTGTTGCTCGTAGGGAGATGGTGGACCTCACCAGTGCTCAAGTTCAACAGGATCAATGACATATGGTTTTCTGTTTTTATCTTTTTATTATTATGTTATATAGGTCTTTAGACAAGTCATTAAATAGGATCAAGTTTAAACTAGATAAGCATGTAAATTACAGACTGGTTAAGACTTGGTTTCCCCTTAGGGGCAAGTAATATTTTTTATTTATTTTTGAGATAGAAATCCCGAGAGACTGTCATGGTCTCTATGGGACTGGAACTGTAGAGCCTCTGATGTATGACTATATGTAATTTGTTTCCATATTAATATAGAAGCTTACTTATAAAATAAAATAAACAATAGCATAAAAGTTTAGTTATCACTGGTATTTGCATCCCACACTTTGTACATCAAATGATTTATTATGATGATACAAAGATAATACCATCTAAAGTTTCTTCCAACACCATGTTCTTTCCATGGAGAGTCCATCAACCTTGATGTTATGTTCTTTGTAGATTTAAGTATATGAGACATTGTAAAATTATCGTGACATCCTTTTTAACTAATTAACTAGAGGCCTAAGTATAACATTTTGAATTCGATAATCCCTTTTCACCCAATTGACGACAAGAAGAGAATCTCCATAAACTTGTAACTAATTAATTCCTCTCCCATTTTCTAACTTCAACAAACATCTCAATTCCATCAACTTAGCAGAATTATTTGTGATTGTACCCAAACCTTCTTTGAATTTGACAAAATGACTATATAAAAAATATAGTATACCTCTAGCACTACTAAATGGGCATGGCCCTTGCTCTGGCCCATCAAGGAAACCCCAAGGATATGTTTTATTTATCATCAACTCCCCAACTTGCCTACAGGTTCTTTCCTTCACCTCTAACCCACAACTATGAAATAAACCATATATCTATGAGAATACTTGGAAGGTTGTTTTTTTCTTATCATTGAATAAATTTTCATTGCAGGCTATCTAAATACCCTAGAGAATTATACAAGGTAATTCCCTAAAGGCCTTAAATTCCTTCTTCCAAAACCAATTCTTCAAAAATTGTTCTATATAATTGTCATTACATACATTTGATATTCCTATGATTTTTCCAACATCCTTTGAAATTTGTTGTCCATAAGGACAATGGATCATTAGATGTCCAATGTTTTCCTCTGCTCCTCGACACATATAATATGTTCTTGGTTCGTGTTTTTCCTTTTTTTGTAACATATCCCAAGTTAGAACTTTATTCCAGAGAGTTAACCATAAAAAATATTATCATTTTCATAGTAGCCTTTATTTTCCAAGTATTAGACCACCACCAGACCTTTCCTTGGTCTCCACCATATATCATAACCTTCTATTCTTTTCTTACAGGAATAACTCCGACAAAAATTTTCTTGATCCCAAGCTAATGTGTTTAACTCCTTATTCAGTTTTATATGACCCTTACTTAAATTGGCGACTAGAAGATCCATCTTGCTTCCACGTTCCCTACTAGATCCGAGAATTGTGTTGCTTTCCATACCTATAACTAGATAATAGTCAAAACCAAATATTTTGCTTGATTTAAGTAATAAATACCTTTTCTATGAAAATGTTCTAGAATATCATTGGCAAGTAAAATTGAATTCTCTCACCCGAAGATAGAATCAACTTCTAGTCTTACTCAATTTCCCCTCCATACCTTCCAGGCTAAATTACCTCTAATAATAGGAAAGGTCAAAACTAATTCCTTCCACTAATTTGACACATTCTTTATGCTCTTCCTAGGATTTCTAATCTAGTCTAACAAAGAACCTAGGGATATAAATGTTTGTTCAATTACTTTCCTCCATAAGCTATCATTCATCAATGGATTATATATGATTTCAGCAGCTAGTGATTTCCCAAATATGTGAATTTGTTTGAGGTCCCAACCACCCAACTCCTTTAGTTTATCAATATCCAACCATTTTTCTAGTTGAATCCCTTGGTTATCATTTTTCCCTCCCCATAAAAAGTTGAAGCATATATTCCTAAATCTCTCAAGTACACCTTTTGGACTCTAGATCCAAGTGACCAGTGTTAGCTTTCCACCCCTTGTTAATCGTTTGTTACACCATCAAAAAATAATTCTCCCTATTTAGTCTATAATCCAACCCTAGTCTCTTTTACCATAAATATTACGCTTTAGAATAAAGCCCAAGTATTTTAGTCCATCCTACATCTCAAAAGTTTTAAAGGGAAACAGTATAGCTAACCTTTGTACTGCATCTTCCCCCAATCCATGGTGACTGAATGTGGACATTTATGTATTAATCTCCATCCCAGTAGCCATAAAAAATATTTTAAGAATTTCTTGAATCTTCATGGCTTCTCTTTCTAATTCATTTAAGAATAATAGAATGTCATCAACTAGTCTAGATTGTATAGAGAACAAAACAAAAGGCATGAATATAAAAGGAAACACACGCACACATAAATATTGCAGAGAGAATTGTAATACATTGAGAACCAAATTCTATTAATAAATTAAATAGGAAAAGATTGTGAAATGAAAAACAATACAAAATAACTAGAATGGGGGTATCTTATCTCTTAAGAGAGAGGTGTTGACTACGCTAATTTTCAAGGACATTACAAGAGGTTGAAATTCCATTTTAACATAAATTAATAAACCCTAAGAGGTAAAAAACCTAAATATCCAAAACCCTAACCATAGGAGATGAAGTGGCAAAAAGAATGTGGCCCCAAGGAGTCTAGTCGATACATCAACTTCCTAGGGCTGCAACTTTCACATACAAAATCCATTTCGAGTGCACAATATCCCATTGGAAATGAATCGATGAAAAGAATGATTTCAATCAAAGGATAAGGATTCCATGGAAACCCTAATCCATAGCAGGGCCAAAAAATAGTGTTTAGGGCCTAAAAAATGTGTCAGAAGTTTGGGACTTGAAAAACTGCAGAAAAGTTGCCAAGATGGAGAACCATTTTGACACATTGTAAGAGGTGGGTGGCCACCAATATCCATGTAGATCAATAATACCCTCTTAGGGATAAAAGGTCTCCATTTTGTTAAGTGGCTCCATCATATGGGAAAACTTATGTTGAATCTGACTCCTGGTGAGCCACTTGCATTGGTGAAGAAGGTGTCCTGCTTTGACAACCCAATATAGTTGTATGTTATACTAGCAGGTTCCCTTCATCTTTTTTTCCATGATATATTCCATTGTAGCTTTCTCAATGCAATTAGGGTTGATTTCTATAGAGACCAAATGTTCATCCACCTCTAAGGTGTCAAATAGGGGTGGAAAATATGGTCAAAGAAGCTTCACATTAAATATTGGGTGCAAGCCAAGGAAAGGGGGAATACTCAATTCAAAAGAATTATCACCCACAACCTTTATGATGGTATAATTCCTATACCTTGTTGGTTTTATCTTCCTATGGGGGCCTGTGAGGCGCTCTTTCTGCAAATGCAACCACACCTTATCACCAACCTGAAACTTGTGTGGAATCTGATGTTGGTTATGTCATTGCTTGTACTTGGCATTGGATTTTTGTAGGATATCATGAACCTATTCTTGGATGTGTTGGATCTATTCAACAAATGTGGCTGCCCTATTTTTCTTGGTCTAAACATGGGAGGACTCTTCATGTGTAGATGCAATGGGCAAAGTTACATCAATGGGGGGCAATGGATGGAACCCATGAAAAGGGTTGTGGCCAATAGAGATATGGAGGGATCCGTTGTAGTTATGTTGAACATATGGAATACTCTCATTCGATGCACCTAGATGCTTGGAGTTGTGCATGCACAGGATATGCACAATCATCTTGTTGACCACCTCTGTTTTCCCATCTATTTTGGGGTGGAAGGCAGTTGATTTGTTCATCTTGGTGTCCATCAAAGACCAAAATATAGACTAGAAGGTACTGAGGAACCTGCTATCCCTGTCTAAAATAATGGTCTATAGTAGCCCAAAATGAATCCAAACATGTTCAAAGAAGATCTTAGCAATGGATTATGTTGTGACACTCTTCTTGCACAATCCCAAAATGGATATATTATAGAATCGATCGATAACTAGTAAGTCACAATCATTACCATGCTTGGTGGAGGGTACCTTGACATGTAATCCATGGACATTGACTCCCAGGTATTTTCTAGGGTAGTTAGAGGAGTATACATCCCATGTTTCTTAATGGCAGGTTTAGAAATGGCACAATTAGTGCACAATCTAATATACTTGTTGACATCATGTCAGATTTGTTTTCCAATAGAAATATTTCTAAAGTAATGCTATTGTCTTTTCCACACCAAAGTTCCTTGCCACTCGACTGTAATGTGCCTCCAAAATTAGCATTTCACACTCGCTTGGAGGAAGACAAAAATGGCCCAGATCACACAAAAGTGCATCATGTAGGTGAAAGTATGGAACTTGTTTACATGTGCCCAATGTATGATATGTAGCATCAAAATCAAGGGCATGTCCATACAATAGGGGCCACCTGGAGGTATTGTTCCCACAAGAGTTAAGAACTGTGGTTAGAACCACAACCAAGGGTCGGTTGAGGTTGTCTACAACATGGTTTGTGATGCAATTCTTGTACTTAGTATTAAATTGGAATTTTTGCAAGTACATGAACCACTTGTGATGGAGGTCATTTTGTAACTTTCCCTGTGTTTGCATGAATTGTGGAGGCTTGTGATTTTTGTGGATGATTGTTTTTTCCTAGAATATTATGATTCCACTGCCGGCATGCATGTATAATGGAGTTCATGTCCTTTTCATAGGTGGGATACTTGTGAATAACATTAGAGAGTGCCTTGCTATGATAGGTCACCAGATGTCCATGCTAAGTGAGGATTACACTAATAGGATAGTTAGAGGTATTTGTTTCAATGTTGAATGGTTGTTGTAGGTCTGGTAGAGTGAGATGAACAGAGGTAGCATTTCAAATCCTCAAATGCATATTGTTGTGACTCATACCAAGAAAAATTAGCTTTAGTTGCACCCTTGTTCACTTGGCTTAAGGGACAAGTGATATGAGAGAAACCTAACATGAACCTATGGTAGAAGTTAGCAAGGGCCAAGAAGTTTTGAAGCTCTGTTAGAGTCGTTGGGGCTAGAAAATCGTGAATGACTTGGATATTGGATGGGTCCACATGCACCCCATTTTCATCCACAATGTACCCTAGATATTGAATTATTTTTGTGCCAAATGAGCATTTCTCTAAATTGGCATATAACTTGTGTTTTCGCAGGGTTCTCTAGATCTATTGAATGTGTTGCAACTATTCTACCCAATTCCTACTAAATATGACGATGTCATCTAAATATACTACCACAAAATAGTTTGTGAATGGACACAAGATATCATCCATCATCCCCATGAATGTTGTAGGAGCATTAGTCAATACAAAAGGCATGACCAACCACTCAAAAAGGCCTTATTTGGACTTGAAGGTAATCTTTTATACATCAGTTTGTTCAATTGGGACTTGGTGGTATCCCTCCTTCAGATCAATCTTACTAAAGAACTTGGCACCTTTAAGTTGATCAAGAGGATCGTCAATCTGGGGGATTAGGTATTGATTCTTGACAATGTTTTTTCTTATGGATTTATAATCAATTACAGTCACCATGTTCCATACTTCTTCTCACCAATACAATTGGGCTCCCACAAGGTGAGGAGCTTGATTGAATGTGTCCCTTTTGGATGAGCTCATAAATTTGACGTTATATTTCCTCATTATCTAAAAGAGAGAATATGTATATTGGGCCATTAGGTAAAGGAGCACTAGGTATCAAGTCAATTGAATGATTGACCTAACAGTATAAAGGCACCCCCATAGTTGAAGTGAAGATGTATTTGTATTCATCGATGATATTATCCCCCTACTTATGTTGTGTAGAGAGGCTTGATGTTAAGGTGGTGGTGGTCATAGTGACATTCTGTTTAGCTTCCAATCGAACCATGAAGAGGATAATTTTTTCAATCTGAGATATTACCTTTCAACATTGCTTAGCTAAGATCAAGGAGAATACAATAGTTAGAACTACCTCTGGTACCCTATAAAGTTGGCCTCCTAAGGTAACAATGACACTACGAGGCCTGGACTCATAATCAACATGAAATTTCCACATATAGGGTTGTCCTTAAAGAACACCACAAACTTTAAGTGGGGCAACATCACATAGTACCTCATGTTTGAAGGGATTGATTCCATAGGACAAGAAACATTGTTGGTTGATGCAGATGTCTCATCCTTGGCTCAACCAATTGATGGTGTATGGTTGGGGGTGTGTTGTTGTTGGAAGCTTAAATATCTTGATGAACTCATCTAACATTAGTTTCTTTTGGTTACCGTTGTCAACAATGAAATATAGTGAAGTGCCCTTCAACCACATATATGAATGGAAGAGGTGCTCCCCCTCCTCAGGCTCTTTTGACTCTCCCGGTTTGATCTTTGTGGTTGCAATGGTAGAATTGGTATTGCATCAATGATTATATTTCCCTTATCCTGCTACAAATCAAAGTCTGAGCCATAATCTGGTTCGTTTTCTTTTATCTCAACTAACAATGATTGATTAGAGTGACATTCAACAATGTTGTGCCAAGGGATTTTGTGGAATTCTCGCCACTTTATAGTGTCCTTCTTTGACTTCCCATTACCCTTATTTTCCTGCGACTTGGGATAGTTGTCTTCAGGTTCTATATCCTTGCTCCATCCTTTGTTTTATGAGTTAGGGCCACCTTTACCATGATTCTATTGTGGTGGATTTGCAAACCCAAAGTACTACATATTTCTCTACTTAATTTTTTTCTTTATTTTGTCAACATATTGTTAAGTGATTCCTAGTGAGGAGAGGTCCAAGAAATCCATATCTATTTGGATGCACCTATGTTGACCATTACAGTACTTTAAAACCAGGTGTATTTCATAGTCTTTTATACCTAAATTTAAGAGCAAGGTATGGAAGTTATTAGTGTACTCTGACATCATTTGGTCTCTCTCTTGATGCAGAGTTGTCCATCTCGTGTATTGGTCATCATGGTTTCCAAAATGGTAGAACCCCTCCTTGAGGGCATCAACAAAATCCACCCAGGTGGATTTTTTCCTAAATATTGTAGACTCATATCCCTCGTGTCTCTCCCAATAAATTTTCCCCCAATATTTGACATTGGGAGGGCCTTAAGGAGCACAAAGGTGATCTTCTCGATGTCTATTTTTTTTTAGTAGAGTAATAACCCTTTAACAAATTTAACCATTTCTCCAAAGCATCTACATCTATCTTTCCTTCAAATAAAGGAATGTCAAAGTTAGCTTGTACCTTGAAGGGTGTTGCACCTCCAAAATGGTTGCTTGTCGAAGGTACCTCGATTGTTGTCAATAGTCATCAAAGGATCTCGATGAAATTCTCCATCATCTCATTCCTCTATCGCGCAAGGGCTTCCCCAAAAATGGAATAAAAGAATTATTTAGTGTCATTTACGAGAAAATCCTAAGTTGAAAGTGACATTAAGTAATAAAGTGGGAAAAAGGTGATTAAGTGACTTAAAAGAATAATTAAAGTCAAACTTAGGACAAGTCACTTTAATTAAATAAAGTGAACAAGGAATTATAATGGGGATCAAATATAAAGGGGAGGATAACCCTAATTCCTCTCATTATCGAATATTGAGTTTGAAAATTGGATTGCAGAGAGAATTCAAACAACTTTGTGGTATTTTGTGGATTTCCATAGAGAAACCACCAAAGTGATTGATTTTGGTGTTGGAAGACACACCCTAGTTAGTCGTGAGGATCATCCATATTATCCATCGTTCTTCAGGATTGCAGCAGATACAACATTGGATCCATTCAGAGGGATTTTCATTAGTCATGGAGGTTCATATATTCTCCCTTGGTGCTTGGAGGGTGCGATAGTTACACGATTTATCTAAAGGGAGGTTTGGAGGTTCGGGAGGGACGTTATCCCATCAAACATTAGCAGATCTACATATTCTCATTGCATGCAATAGATTTCATTATGCATGTAGCGTATATTCCATCCAATAACATATTTGGAGTTGCATGTGACAAATCCACACTCGCATGTAGCATATCAGGTATTTCCTTTACTCACATGTAGCAGATCTATCCATAGGATATTTGTCATTCATCAATGACAACATTTTCATTGTATTTCCATTGCATGCAATGTATTCTCAATGCATGCAACATATTTCACCATGCATGCAATGTATCTTCCATCCAACAACATATTTGGACTTGCATGCAGCGTATTCTCAGTGCATGCAACATATTTCATAGTGCATGAAGGATATCTTCCATCAAACAACATATTTGTACTTTCATGCAACAAACCCACACTCACATGTAGTAGATCTGGTATTTCCTTTTCATTCATGTATATTCGAGGTTAGATGTATACTTATAAAGATCAATCTGAAGATTTTTGAGAAATTTAGCAGTTTTTTCTTATATTCCAATATTTTATTTATTGTAATTTCAATATTTACCATTAATGCAATAAAAAATATTGTTTTGGCAGCAAAACTATTTGCATGCAGTGAAAACAAGATTAAAACCCCAAACATTGTTAGAATAAACTAAATCAGATCTAGAATCCTTGAAACTGCATTTAGAAACCCAAAGAAACCTCAGTTAGATAGCCAAATCAATATTTGGGATATTTCAGTGGTATCAGAGTTGGATATCTTGCTAACCTCTGAGTAAGACAACTCATGATTCCGAGAGTCATGGAAAACTATACATAGGTCAAAGGACACATTGGAGACGAGTATGTCACATAAATGAGAGAGGATAGAAGGGAAAGGAAGTAGTGTAGACAAAGAGAGGATTATAATCCTTTCCACATTTATTCGGAGACCAAATCCAAGGAAGAGATTTATATCAGTTCAAAGATATAACAGAGGCAAAAGAAGAAATGGGTGACATGCATGACCATCTAGAAGACAGAGGAAAGGGCCAAGCCCCACCATTGGATAGTACATTGAGGATATTGAATGACCTTGCCAGGGGGCAGGATTTGATGATGCAGACTATTACACAGATGGCATCCAATACAATGGAAATTAAGAGCAGCATGGGTAACATTGGAGCAAGTGGCGTAGGTGGAGTGAGTGGTTCCAATGGGAACACAATAGGGGCCAACAACAAGCATTCACCTACTCACACTTACACTACATTAGTGATAAAAATTCATATACCACTTTTCCCTCACTTCCAGGGAGGACAACAGACATGGAACCAGGGACAAGGACAGTTAGCAGAGAATTTCATAAATTATATGATAGAGTATATGGCTCTAGGTCTTGAGTTTCATGCGGATACGATTTTACAGGAGTTTTGTACCATAAAGTACATAAATAGACCGAAAGACTTGTCAAGAGGAGCACAACATAATATTTATTTCATTAGGAAGGTTGGGAAACTGTCAATCCCCTCCTTTAATGGGTATACTAAATGCTCAGCCAGAGCATGGGTGCAGATGCTTGATACCTATTTCTAGCTCAACTAGATGTCTGAATCAGAAGCCATCAGTTTCACCACTTCACATCTTAAGGGGGAGGCCCATGAGTGGTGGTATCACTTATTGGTGAACTTGGGTCACAATCACATTACATATTACAGGGAGTTCATAGAGAAGGTTATGTATCACTTTGATAAAAAGGATCTAGAGATTCACTTTATAGATTTGGAACAATTGCGATAGACAGGGTCAGTGGAATCATTCATTACAGTATTTGAGAGGTTGGCAGTGACAATATCAGATGTGTTAGAGAAGTGTTTGATTATGTTTTTCACCGAGGGGATCTCAGAACCGTTCAGAGGATGGGTGAAAACATTCAAATCAAACACACTGAAGGATGTTGTCATATGCACTAGATACATGGAGGGTGTAGTTTCGAAGCACAAGAACTTTCCAAAACCTTTCATCCCACAGAGAGACAAAGACCAAAACCCCTTTCAGAGGGAGTGGAAAGAGAAGGATAAGCTTTATGATCAGACTCGATGGGAATTAATGAGGAAGAAACTTTGCTTCATATGAAAAGATCCTTGGGTGTGAGGCCACAGGTGCATGGGAAAAGGAAAGGTCTATGATATAGAGGTCTCAGATAGCAATGAGGAGGAGACAATAGGACCTACACACGAAAGTGATTCCAACATCTTAGGAGAGGATCATCCTCATGAGACACAACCAGGGGAGAGGACACAACCACGGATGGGGGAATCGCCATGTGAGGAGGAAAATCCATGTGTGTCGGTTAAGGGTGGAATCATAGTGACTCTATCAGGATCTCCCTGATACAACACCCTCATGGTCAAGAGATTCATTCATGGGCAGAGAGTCATGACCTTTGTGGATGGTGGAATGACCCACAACTTTATTGACGCGTCATTGGTGGCCAGGAGAGGATTGTAGATAGAGGAGTTTGAGGGATTCAACGTAGTAGTATCATATGGCTACAACATGACCTGTTGAGACATAATTTTGAATCTGGTATTGAAATTAGGAAACTACTCAGTGACCAACATTTTTTATGTAGTTGACCTATCTGTTACAGATATAGTCTTGGGGGTTCAGTGGTTGTATTCGTTTGACAAGATCACCATGAACTATCAAACTTTGGATATGGGATTCATATATGCTGAGGGAAAGAAGGTGGTGTTTAGGAGAAATTACAATGGGAAACCGAGGACAGTTTCAGCAAATAGGATGGAGATAATATTCAGGCACGATGATATAGCATATGTAGTCAAGTTCTTGATCACTACGCAAAGAGTATCAGATGGAAGACATAGGTACCACACAGAGATACAAGCATTGTTAGGGAAGCATGAGCAGATTTTTGGGCAAATTCCTCCAGGGTGACCTTAAGATAGAGGGTTTGAGAATAGTATTGAGTTGGATGAGGGGGCTAGACCAACAAGTTGTTCATTATTAGAGATATCAGTTGATTGGAAGGCTCACTTATTGGTGGAGTAATCCAAGAACCTATTATCTTGTGAGGTGATGGATGGACAAGTACAGGATGACATATACCAAGTCTTATACGATGTCATTTTCTATAAAGATCAGATCTACTTGGTTCCAAAATCTGGGCTCAAAAAGAAGGTTTTGAATCCAACACATGATTCGCCACTAGCAAGGCATCAGGGATATTTTAAAACCTACAGGTGAATCGAGGAGATATTCTTGTGGAAGGGTCTCAAATATGATGTGTTGAGTCACGTCAAAGAGTGTGCGATTTGTCGGCAGAACAAGTCAGAGAAAACACATCATGCAGGGTTATTTTAGTCGTTACTCATCCCAGAGGGAAAATGGGAGAGAATTTCGATGGATTTCATCATGGGACTACCCAAGGTGCAGGGTAGATACTGTATTTATGTAGTGGTCGATATATTGACCAATTTCACACTTTTTTTTGTGACACCTTCAGAGTACAAGGCAATACAAGTTGCAGAGCTTTTCTTCAAGGAGGTTTTCAAAGTCCATGGATTTTCGAGGTACATAGTCAGTGACAGGGACGAAAAATTTATCAATTATTTCTGGCAAGAGATGTTCAGGTTAGTAGGTACAGATTTGAACGAGCACCAGCTATCATCCACAAATAGACAAGAAAATTGAGATAGTAAAAAAGTGGGTGGAAGGATATATGAGGAACTTTGTGGAGGGGCATCAACAAGCATGGACTAAGTGGTGTTATATTCTTTGCATGTGTGTGTGTGGGTGCATCAGGTTCGACAACTGCATTTGATGATCCCTCTAGTAGTGTTCTTTGTGTCATGTGTGTTGGGAACTTTCCTAGGGGGTCCCAGGGGGGCAGGTATGCCCCCCCTAGTTACGCGTAGCTTTCAAGGCAGCGCCCCGAAAATTTTGTTTTGGGTGGTTTTTGCTATTTTTAGAAGTTTACTAAATTAATCCCAGATTAAGGGATTAGGGTTTTGGTATCTACAGAATACCTAAAAACATTGTATATATTGTATGGTGAATGGTGAAATTCAATAATGAATATAAGAAAGGTTTTTCCCGATTGAGGGTTTTCGGTATAAAATCTTTGTGTACTCTGTGTATGAGCCATTGATTAAATTGTGTTTTACTTAAGAATATATATGCATTGCTTTACTTCATAGGTTTAAAATTTACAATATTCTCGTGGAATGGTCTCAAAGTTGATGTGTTGAGTCACGTTAGAGAGTGTGAGACTTGTCAACAAAAAAAGTCAGAGAAAACACATCCTGCAGGGTTATTTTAGTCGTTACTCATCCCAGAGCAGAAATGGGAGAGATTTTCGATGGATTTCATCATGGGACTACCTAAGGTGCAGGGTAGATACTGTATCTATGTAGTGGTCGATATATTGACCAATTTCACACTCTTTTTTGTGACACCTTCAGAGTATAAGGCAACACAAGTTGCAGAGTTTTTCTTTAGGGAGGTTTTCAAACTCCATGGATTTTCGAGGTACATAGTCAGTGACAGGGACAAAAAATTTATCAGTTCTTTTTGGCAGGAGATGTTCAGGTTAGTAGGTACAGAGTTGAACGAGCACCAACTATCATCCACAAATAGGCAGGAAAATTGAGATAGTAAAAAGGTGAGTGGAAGGATATATGAGGAACTTTGTGGGGGGGCAGCAACAAGCATGGACTAAGTGGTGTTATATTCTTTGCATGTGTGTGTGTGGGTGTGTCAGGTTCGACAAATACATCTGACGATCCCTCTAGTAGTTTTATTTATGTCATATGCATCGAGCGCTTTCCTAGGGGGGTCCTAGGGGGGGCAGGTATGCCTCCCCTAGTTACGCGTAGCGTTCGAGGCAACGCCCCGAAAATTTTGTTTTGGGCGGTTTTTTCTATTTTTAGAAGTTTACTAAATTAATCCCGAATTAAGGGATTAGGGTTTTGGTATCTACAGAATACCTAAAAACATTGTATATATTGTATGGTGAATGGTGAAATTCGATAATGAATATAAGAAAGGTTTTTCCCGATTGAGGGTTTCTGGTATAAAATCTATGTGTACTCTGTGTACGAGCCATTGATTAAATTTTGTTTTACTTAAGAATATATATGCATTGCTTTACTTCACAGGTTTAAAACTTATAATATTCTCGTGGAAGGGTCTCAAATATGATGTGTTGAGTCACGTTAGAGAGTGTGCGACTTGTCAGCAGAAAAAGTCAGAGAAAACACATCCTGCAGGGTTATTTTAGTTGTTACTCATCCCAGAGCAGAAATGGGAGAGAATTTCAATGGATTTCATCATGGGACCACCCAAGTTGCAGGGTAGATACTGTATTTATGTAGTGGTCGATATATTGACCAATTTCACACTTTTTCGTGTGACACCTTCAGAGTACAAGGCAACACAAGTTGCAGATTTTTTCTTTAGGGAGGTTTTCAAACTCCATGGATTTTCGAGGTACATAGTCAGTGACAGGGACAAAAAATTTATCAGTGCTTTCTGGAAGGACATGTTCAGGTTAGTAGGTACAGAGTTGACACCAAGCACAAGCTATCGTCCACAGATAGACAGGAAAATCGAGATAGTAAACAAGTGGGTGGAAGGATATATGAGGAACTTTGTTGGGGGGTAGCAACAAGCATGGACTAAGTGGTTACACATGGGAGAACATTGTTATAACATTACCTATCACATGTTCATTCAGATGACACCCTTCATAGAATTGTATGGATAGAATTCTCCATCATTTTTAGATGTGGTATTTGGGGACAACATGGATCCCAAAGCCAAAGACTAGATAGAGGAGAGTCAAGATATCCTCAAGATCCTTAAGGAGAATTTATAAACATCCTAGAATCAACAAAAATTATATGCAGATAAGCAGTAGGTCGAGTGCAACTTTGACAAAGACTTGGTATTTTTGAGGTTATAACCTTACAGACAATCTTCGTTGAAAAGGAGCGGGGTAGAGAAACTAAAGTCGAGAGTCTATGGCCCTTACAGGATTATCAGGTGAGTGGGGGAGGTGGCTTATGATCTCAAGTTGTCGAAGGGAAGTAAAATCCATAATGTGTTTCATGTGTCATTCCTTAAAAAGGATTTAGTACAACATATTACTACTTCCATAGAGCTACCCCCATTAGATGAAGAAGTTCATTTGGAGTTGGACCCCGAGGAGGTTTTGGAGATCAGGAAGTGGAAGTTGAGGAGTCAGATTATCAAGGAGTGTCTAATTAGGTGGAGAGGCTTTCCAGTAGAGGACACTACATGGGAGGGAGAGAAGATTCTACAACACCCTAGATTGCAGTTGCTTGACGATAAACAATCTTGGGAAAGGAGGACTATAATCTCCCTTTCCCAATGATAACTCCAGGATGAGTGACTCGATAGCCTATATTGATTCCCATAGGCTATAGTCAAGAGAAAAGGGGAATAAAATAATTATTTAGTGTCATTTACCAGAAAATCCTAAGTTGAAAGTGACACTAAGTAATAAAGTGGGAAAAAGGTGATTAAATGACTTAAAAGAATAATTAAAGTCAAACTTAGGAAAAGTCACTTTAATTAAATAAAGTGACCGAGGAATTAGAATGAGGTTCAAGTATAAAGGGGAGGATAACCCTAATTCCTCTCATTATTGAATATTGAGATTGAAAATTGGATTGCAGAGAGAAGTTAGGTGACTCTGTGGTCTTTTGTGGATTTCCATGGAGAAACCACCACGGTGATTGATTTCGGTGTTGGAAGACACACCCTAGTTAGTCGAGAGGATCATCTAGATTCTCCATTGTTCTTCAGGATTGCAGTAGATACATCATTGGATCCATTCAGAGGGATTCACATCAATTAGGGAGGTTCAGAGATTTCTCCCTTGGTGCTTGGAGGGCGTGGGAGTTACAAGATTTATCCAGAGGGAGGAGTGGAGGTTCAAGAGGGATGTTATACCATCAAAAAATAGTAGAGTTGTGTATTCTCATTGCATGCAACATATTTCACCGTGCATGCAACATATCTTCCATCCAATAGCATATTTGTACTTGCATGCAACAGATACACACTTGCATGTAGCAGATCTAGTATTTCCTTTACTTGCATGTAGTATATCTATCCACAGGAGATTCTCCATTCATCAGTGAAAACATTTGCAATATATTTCCATTGCATGTAGTGTATTCTCAGTGCATGGAGCATATTTCACTGTGCATGCAAGGTATCTTCCATCCAACAACATATTTGGACTTGCATGTAGTGTATTCTCAGTGCATGCATCATATTTCACCATGCATGCAACGTATCTTCCATCCAACAACATATTTGGACTTGCATACAACAAACCCACACTCGCATGTAGTAGATCTGGTATTTCCTTTGCATGCATGTGTATTCTAGGTTAGATCTAGACTTATAAAGATCAATCTAAAGAGTTTGGAGAAGTTTAGCAGTGTTTTTCTTATATTCCATTATTCCATTTATTGTAATTGCAGTCTTTACCATTAATGCAATGAAGAACATTGTTCTAGTAGCAAAATTATTTGGATGCAGTGAAAACAAGCTTAAAACCCCAAACATTATGAGCATAAACTAAACCGGATCCAGAATCCTTGAAACAACATTCAGAAACCCAAAGAAACCTCAGTCATTGGCTAACTTCTCCACATACCCTCTAACCTATGTATCTCCTTATGATGAGTTAAAAATGTTTTCCTCTCGAACCCTAGCCCTAAATTTCATAAGTTCCTTGAGATTGCCTGAAATTGTAAATGGTAAAAAAATTGTACCCTCCTTCGACCTAGTATTTGTCACATTGAGAGAATTTATCACCTCTTGAACTAGATTACAAACATAGTTATAATATATTTCATCGTACCTTTCTTCAATACTTCCTCCTATGTAGGAAACCTAAAGAAATATTCCCAGAAGTAGGTTCTTCGGTCCAAAATAATTAATATTTCTAACATCACCTGACTACTAATCCAATACATCATTGTCACCCTCTCGTGACTCTAGCTAAAAAGATTAAATATACTCCCTCCATACATACATCTTGTCTCCCTAAGATGACAAAACCCATGATGAGTCCATAGGCCCACCCCTCAATGGGATCATATGAATAATCCATGAGTTGATAGCCTTCCTCCATCCTACAAAAACCCTAGACCTTATTCCTCCTCATCCTATATCTTAATTGGTTAAAGAATACCAAAAATTTAATATGCATGAACTCTTTTATGATGAGAGAACTCATCCCAATATTAAGAGTAAATTGACACCATTGCATGCAATCTCCGACCAATCAACTTGATTCAAATTATGCCTACTGGAAATGAATTCATAATGAACAAGCAACTTGCCTAGGGCATATATGTACTTTTAGATGACTTCAACAAAAGATGTATGAGGAATAGTATGGAAGAAGCGGTCATTGCAATAGTGGATACCAATGTTAGATTAATGCCACAAAGAAACATGGAGCACCATGTAGGGGTGGGCTTAGCAAATGTAGCCTACATAATTACTTTGAGGTCTCATAGAAATTACTCTTTTGTCACTACCATTTCCATGGTTGATCTACTTCCACTTAAATGCTTCTTCGTTTTCTTAATCACTTTGTTTCTACATATTCCTTCTCTATCTATTTGATCTATATGTGAAAATATATAGTTCACCATGTTAGCAACATTACTTGTCTTCAGCATCGGGATATCCAGGTCTACAGGTTTCACGAGGAGCGCCCAAGCGCAGCGCATAGAAGAAGTCGTTTTTGGACTTAAGATCAAGCGAATGGGCAAAATTATAGTGTCAATGGTCCGGATCCATCCATATGAGCAGATCAACGGCCGGCGAGAAATCGCAGATAGAGAAGTCACACCGAGGTTAGCGCAATGGATAGCGCCCATATTGTATGCAGGGAAGAATAACAGTTGTCCATCCAAAGGACACATGGCATGAGATCCAATTGCGTCGGATTTTCGGCAGTTGCGAGTTCAAAGGGTTAAGGTTTTATGTCATTGCACATTTCGAAACCTCGAAGCGCCAAAAGCGCCCAAAGGCGGGCCCACAATATTGAGGAGCAGTCTCGGCCGTCCATCTAAAGGGGACACCTGGCGCACGATTAGGCTCCCTGCCTTTTCGCTCATCAGGATTTCAAAGCGCAAGGAGCAGCTCCCTCATACTCCCGATGCGCAAAGTGACGAAAGCATCCAGGACATGGGGCCCAAAACATCGTCGGGTGAGTGCAGAACCGTCAGATCTAGAGGGGCGCGTGGCACCAGATTAAGTGGTCTCGTTGTTTCACTCATCGCGATTTCCAGAAATAGGGATCAACCCCTTCCTATTCGCGAATGCCGAAAGCACCTTAGGAATAAGCACGAGGTCACAGCTCGTGGTCACTTGGGGAAACAAAGGAGCTGCGTAAAGAAGGCGAAAGGCACCGAGTTCAGTTACAGAGGGGATCATTGTGATCTCTCGGTGCCATCGAATCCGATCTCGGTACTGTTTCTCGCTTGGAGTAAATGAAGGCAAGAGCGGGTGGTTGAAACCTCCTTTCATTCATTAGATGTGAGGTATGGAAGGTCTGGCAAGCGGTCTGCTCGAAGAGGTCCTGCGTACTGATTTTTCCAAAGAAGCCATGCTGAAGTCCTCAACTGGACAGAGAGGTCTGCACATGCTATCCCGACACTTAATGGTTCAGCTACCCTCCTTGCAGGAGCCATGCGCAGTTAAAGTGGCGTTTGAAGAAGGATATCAGTACGAGTTTGACTGAAGGGACACCAAGTCTTGGGTGACTGGGCACGCCTCTGTGAGGCGAATTTTGTTGAGTATATAGACTCAGTCCTTGTATTTTGTAATCTATCGATGGTTGAGCAAAGCTCTCGATTGTAAAGTTTTGATGAAGCGTTGGTCACTCTGGTTAATATACAAGGCATTTGAGACTTCTTACTTTATGGATGTAAGATTCTTTTCGTCTCTTTGTTCACTGTGTTAGAACAACTCAGAATTGGAGGATCCAGTCGAGTTGTAGTTGTTATAGGATGATGTAGGTTGGATCACTGTAACAGTTACATTGTTTCTAATCGGTTCCTATGATTTTCTCAATGCTGAAATGACTTGGAATTGATGGATTCAGTCAAGTCACCCCTCAGCTCCTTGAAGCTCTGGACCAAGAGGATATTGGTTTCTGAGTTTTTCACCCTCAAGCCTCTGAAGGCCTGTCGCCAGAGGCAGTCTTGTTCTCCCTTCTTACAAGTCTTCCATCTACCACCCTTTAATTCATTTACTGACAGAAGTTGGATCAAGACCTCCCTTTCTTTCTACATACCAGGCTTGGTTCCCTGAGTCAAAGCTATATTTTCTTGAGTCTTTACCCATCTAATCACCCCATTAAACAAATCGTGACATAAAACTGATGGGCGTTGGGCTCTGCTCCTACAAGCAATCCAGGAGTGGCTTCTGACGCTAACATTTCTGGCGCCGTTGCCGAGGACGAAGTTGAAAATTTCCCCCGGGATTGAACGACATTGAGCCTTTGATTCTGAAGGTGCATCGGGTATCAGAGCCTTTGAAGATTGCTATTGTGCACCTGTCGACTCCATTGTGACGACTCCACCGTGGCGAACCGGACGTGTTAATTGTGGCTTTCAGAGGTAGACACATGCAGTCTCATCCACAGCTGCCTCTAGCTACACCTGAAATTGATCCGAAGGTGGTCCTTAGGAAAGGAAAGGCCCCTTAAGAAGAAGCTTCCACCACCGAACCAGGTAATTTGCCATCTCCTTTTGTAAGAACTCCATTTTCTCCTTCTCATATTCTTGACCGACCTCCTTCAGAGGTTTCCCGTTTCCTTAATTTCGGGAGTGTTCCTGCTGAGTTTTCCCCTCCTAGTCTGGGATTGGAGGGAGAAATCCTTGTCACTCCCCTCTCCTCCGAAGCTGTACCCTGGCGTAGACCCAGGACTGTAGAATATTTCCCCACGCCTAGTTTAACCACTCATGTGCAAAGAGGAGCACCCGCTGACTTGAGCTCGTTAGCCTTCTCCTTAAATCCCCTCTTGTTTCCCACTCCAATTCGAGACTCATTCCCATTAACCCCCTTGCGAACTCGTTCTCCTCCAAGTTCTCATCCACCTAATATTCCTATGGCTGGTGCTAATCCCCCTCTAAATAGAATGGACGCCATAGTCACTGCCAGATATGCCCCCTTAGTTCTACCCCATCCTATGAATCCTTTCCCTGTTGGAGATTACTTGAAGTATATGCCCAAGTTCACTAGGGAAGGGGATGTAACCGCGGAGGAGCACCTGGCTGCTTTCTACAGTTATGCAGACAACCTGAACATTGAAAATGAAGATGTCTAGATGAGAGTCTTCATCCAGAGCCTAGATGGCGAGGTGAGGAAATGGTTTAGAGGATTGGCCCTCGGATCTATTGCTGGGATCGAAGCCCTGGATAGTGCTTTCCTGAGGCAGTGGGGTGATAGAAAAGATTTCATGTATTACATGACAGATTTCGGGTCTTTGAAGAAAATGGAAGGAGAATCTGTCTCAGACTTCTCCAAAAGATTCAATAAGATGTATAATAAAATCCCTGCCGAAATAAAGCCTTCAAAAGCCTCGGCCAAGATCTCTTATGCTAGTGCGTTTGGCCTCGATTTCTGTCTGTTATTGAGAGAAAGAAGAGCCACCTCCTTAGCTCAAATGCAAGATGAGGCCATAGAAGTGGAATCCAATGTATTAGCAGCTGATAGACTAAGGAACAAGGTTGACACAGATAGGAGAAAGGGAAGATCTGAAGCCTCAACTTCTGGCCCATCGGTCCCCCACCCTCAAGTGGATGAACTGACCAAGATGGTGAAGTCTCTGTCTGCAGATATAGAAAGGATGAAGGTGGAAGAGAGGCAAGCATACAAGGGCCCTCAGAACGCTGAAAACAAAGGAGGTTTTAGGAGGCCAAACAATTTTACTCCCCCGAATGTGCAAAGAGAGAGGGGAAGAGATAGAGAAGAC
>JASDQU010736017.1:126565-137421 GCA_032191745.1 Picea mariana | reverse complement strand
CTGGTCTGGTCTGACTACTTCGAACCACTTGGTTGCACCTTTTTCTTGTCCAATGAATCCTATTCATTGATTTGACAAAGCACTAAGAATATACTAGCATCTTTTGTTTATGCAATCAAATTAGGATTTTAGATTAAAAGTTTATTAATTGTGTACATTGTCAATAGATATACATGAGATATACATGTGCTGAATAATTTTTATATATGAAAGAAAGTAAATTATTTATTTTTATATATTGAAAGAAAACCTAAAACCCAATAACTGGTAAATAAGAAACTATATCATATATTTATATTTATATTTATTATAATATATTATCTAATTATATTATTAATTATTCAATATTAATATTTAATAGTAATTTTTATTATTATAATTATTGTGTAATAAATGTTTTTTAGTTGGTTAGAAATGTTCTTCATTTGGGGTCAAGGTGTCTCATGGGTCTAGGTGAGAAACTCTAATTGGAATGTAACCTTGCTAAATGATGAAAAACTTCTCACTTTTTATTATTGGTGTATGAGACCCCCTTGTTTGAGGGAGGAACTCCTCCTACACAGTTTTTTAAAATTTTAATTGAAATTTGTGGACAAGTCAACTTTCAATATGACTTTATTAACCAAGACATATTTAGTATTAAGATAACAATATCAATACATCATATTCTTAATTAAACGATATGTTTTTAACTTTTACTTTTTCAATCCATTAGACTATTTAAGTATATAGAAAAAATAACAATCATTTCATTTAATAATACTAATACTATTACTACTAATAACACCAAATTGGTGTATGAGACCCTTTGTTTGTGAGACAAGTGACCCCCTTCACACATAGATTTGACTACGGAGGTGTCCACCTTGAGTGAGCCTAATGGTTAAGAACATATGTTTCCTTTTTGGAGGTCACAGTTAAAAACCCCCTTTGTGAATCGATTTGACTACGGAGGTGCAACTTGAGTGGGCCTAATGGTTAAGAACATGTGTTTCCTCCTTGGAGGTCACAGTTCAAAACCCCTTCGTACATCGATTTGACTACAGAGGTGCAGCTTGAGAGGGCCTAATGGCTCAATCATAATGGTTAAGAACATGTGTTTCCTCCTTGGAGGTCACAATTCAAAACCCCCTTTATGTATCGATTTGACTACGAAGGGTGTAGCTTGAGTGGGCCTAATGGCTCAAGCCTAATGGTTAAGAACATGTGTTTCCTCATAGTTCAAAACTAGAGGGGGTTAGAGTTTGTACATGTTGACCCAATGTGATAAGGCTAGAGGGGTAAATTTCCCAAGTTGGAATGCCCCGACTTTCGCTAAGACACAAGTTATTGGTATATCTCGCTTGGAGGCTTGGTTTGCAGGTTAGTTATCTCTTGGGTTATACACATGGTTAAAGAAAAAAGATCTACATAGATGTGCATGCCCTAGTCCCATATGTATTTGAACATGTGACCTCCTAGAGGAAAGACCGTGTTCTTAAACATTAAACCCACTCAATCTCTAAATAAAATAAAGTAATTACATCCATATTCATATTATATTATAAATTTAATAAATAACAAATAAAACTTTGTAAATTCATAAACGAAAAATTTAGTTTTAATAATCTAAATAAGCTCAATATATGATTTACCCACTAAAATCTACTCTTTTTATTTTATTTTTTTATTTAAGTTGTTTATCATATCTAAAATTCTACTTCCCTTATATGATTAAACTAAAATAAGATGATATAAAATAAAATAAATAACTATAGAAAATGCTTTCTTCTTTAATATATATATTAATATATATAAGAATGGTTTTCTTTGACCATGTTAGGATGTTTATTATAATATATATTGACCATGTTATGCTCTTTATTATAATTACGCCGAAAGGCGTATACCTATTGACAATGGGCAGAATTAATCACCTTTTAATCATAAATTTCAATCTTACGGTTCACAATTGAAGATGCTAGCATATTCTTCGTCGTCCTCTCTAATCAACTAATGAGATTTTAATAAATTAACTTCCGCTCATTTATAAAGACGTCCGTTTATGTGATTACTTTTTCACATTTACTAAATCAAATTAAAAAATTACTTGCTCATCACCAGATTGCCAAGTTCAGTGATTAACAAATAACAATAGCTATTAAGAAACTGGACAGATGCGTATCCGCGCGTGGATGTAAATTGCTGCCGTTTCATTTCTGTTGAATTGAATGCGAATTCAACGACGGCTCACGATGCGCGTAGCTCAAGTGTCTCTTCGTAGCTTAACGACGGCTCACAATGCCAAGTGTCTCTGCGTAGTAATATATGATGCCCGTTTCATTTTCTTCATGATGGGTGAAGGACGACGTTCTTCACGACGGCTCAAAAAACTGCGCACATAAGAGTGGACACGTATGTATAAAGTAAAGTAAATATGCCTTTCGGTGTTAATCAGTCACATAATTGTGACTCTGCTAGTATATATTTAAACAATTATGTTATTAATTATCCACTATTAATATTTAACAATTATTTTAATTATTATATTTTATTTTATAACCACTACAATTATTATGTTTTATTTTGTTTTTTCTCACATTTTACAAAATATATATATATATATATATATATATATATATATATATATATATATATATATATAAAATATTTTTTAAAAATTTCATGTAAATATAATAATTAAGCATTTATCCTTAACTAAATTTGTGAAATAGTGGCTTTGTGAACCAAAGAATCTTTAATTTTAATTTATGTTAAAATACAATTCTAAAAACGATAAGTTAAAATTCTATCTATTCTTTTCTTTTATAGTAGGGAAATTTAATAATTATTTCATTTCAATAAAGTGGTTCCATCAAATTAAGATGATTCAATTTATGTTTATATTTTATTATAAATTTAGTGGACAACAAATAAAACTTTGTAAATTGGTAAACCAACAATATAGTTAACTTTGTAAATTGGTAAACCAACAATATGGTTTTGGTTTTGTGGGGCTAAGTAATTTTAACATACAATTTTACACATGAATATTGACTATATTATAGTAACTCCCTTTTATTTTAACATATTTTCCTTCTTAATCTAAACAAAATTCAGTTAGAATTAACATATTTTCCTTCTTAATCTAAACAAAATTTAGTTAGAATTAACATATTTTCCTTCTTAATCTAAACAAAATTCAGTTAAAATTTAAATGCAAGCTATGATATTGAACTAATTTCGAAGCTTTCAATCTATCCAAATACTCAAAATTGAAATTTGAACTATGCAAACTAATGTTTGCACAATTTTTCTTCCACGAGATTTAAATGGATACGAAGCTATTTGAGTGCCCGTATTAAACCCCATTATTTATTTATGATATTGAACTAATTTTGAAGCTTTCAATCTATCCAAATACTCAAAATTGAAATTTGAACTATGCAAACTAATGTTTCAACAATTCTTCTTCCACGAGATTTAAATGGATAAGAAGCTGCCCCGTATTAAACCCCCATTATTTATGGTTACAAAGAAAGGTTCACTAGTAATGTGAATATGTAAACAATGCTATTGCAAACCAAATTTTAAATTCAAAATGGATTGTGACTACCAAACCTTTAGATTAAAATGGATTGTGATTAAAGTTAATTAAGGTTGATAAAAAAAATTTAATTAATAAAAAAATCAACATTAAAATTGATTATCTATTTTATCATAAAATATAGTGTTAGTTATATAAGAGGACTAATATCGAGAAGGATTAGTTCAATGATTTGAACCATTTATCTAAAGTATATTATGCATGTTAATGATGATCACAAGAATAAATTTTATTTGAAACACAAATTAATATTGTTTTGTTGAATTTATGTTGAATTTATGTTTATAATTATGTATATTATCATATGTTATGTTTTGGGAATTATCAATCTATATTAATTAATATAGTCATCAAAATTACCATACTATTTTATAATGGTAGTTATATAAGGAGTTAATATCTAGAAGGATTGGTTCAATTAGTTGAATCATCTATCTAAAGTATATTATGCATGTTAATGATGATAACAAGAATAAATTTTATTTGAAATACACATTAATATTGTTTTGTTGAATTTATGTTTAGTTTATGTTTACAATTTTGTATACTATCATATGTTATGTTTTGGGAATTTTCAATCTATTTTTACGCCGAAAGGCGTATACCTATTGACAATGGGCAGAATCAATCACCTTTTAATCATAAATTTCAATCTTACGGTTCACAATTGAAGATGCTGGCATATCCTTCGTCGTCCTCTCTAATCAATGAATGAGATTTTAATAAATTAACTTCCACTCATTTATAAAGATGTCCGTTTATGTGATTACTTTTTCACATTTACTAAATCAAATTAAAAAATTACTTGCTCATCACCAGATTGCCACGTTCAGTGATTAACAAATAACAATAGCTATTAAGAAACTGGACAGATGCGTATCCGCGCGTGGATGTAAATTGTTGCTGTTTCATTTCTGTTGAATTGGATGCGAATTCAACGACGGCTCACGATGCGCGTAGCTCAAGTGTCTCTTCGTAGCTCAACGACAGCTCACGATGCCAAGTGTCTCTGCGTAGTAATATATGATGCCCGTATCATTTTCTTCACGATGGGTCAAGGACGGCTCAACTACGTTCTTCACGGCGGCTCAAGAAACTGCGTGCATAAGAGTGGACACGTATGTATAAAGTAAAGTAAATATGCCTTTCGGCGTTAATCAGTCACATAATTGTGACTGTGCTAGTGATTAATATAGTCATCAAAATTACCATACTTCCTCATACATTAGGCAATCAAAATACCTAAAATTTTGGGGCACTACAATTGGAAAAATTTTGAATTCTCACAAAATATTTATTTGAATATCTTTCTGAGTGTTACATAAGGTAAACTTGATTTACATAGTTTGGTTGAAAAGACTAAGAAGAGGGGTCCAAAGTTGAGAATACGGGACATTTTTCTTTCAAATCCATCATCATTGGTGCACCAATCACATAATATTACAAATAAAAACTTAATTGAGTTTATTTTGTATGAAAATATTCTATTGAGGTTAAATCGTAGGATGCTAATTTTGATTTAAAATGAATGGCCGCATATATAATACATATGGAGACATTGAATGATGTCTTTGAAGGGAAACAAGTGATACAGATCCTTAAATAAAAATCAATTCAAACAGTTCCATCATGATCAATCCTAAAATTCTTGGGATGACCAAATGATCCAGATTATTTTTGGCACGAAATGAGAGTAGAGATATAATAAAGAAACATACATAGATTTATCAATTATATAAGAGAGATATATCATAGATCTAATCATAAACACAGAGATACAATAATACACAATTTTTATTATTGAGCGAAATGTACAAAACTATAGAAATGCAAAGTGAAAGACTCACTAGAATAGTGGCAGCTTATCTTTGAGAAGAGATGTGACAGCTATGCTCATTCAGAAGAAGAATATCGTTACAATGAGGATCCAAAGGCCTTTTCAACATAAATAAAATCCAAATCCCTAACCCCAGAAGATTAAAATCCAACATGTTTGTGGACCTTGTTTTGGGTAGTTTGGTGTATCAACTTCCCGGGGACATAACTTTGTCATACGATCTGCGTTTGGGGTGCATGATAGTTTGTTGGAAAGACATTTATGAGGGCCTTCATTTCACAGTTTTAGTCATGTAATTGGTGATCATTGAGGTGTTCGATCATGAAAAAATGTCGTTTATGCCCTCGAAATGGCCCCAAAAGTTTAGGACCCGAAAAAATGCTAAAAATTGTAAATTGCCAAAGAACTTTTTTGAGTCATTTGGAATAGGTGGATGGTCATCGATATCCACATAGATCACCAAATATTAAAATACTTTGTGATATGGGAGCCAACTATTGAAATTATTGTCAATGAAGTCAAAGGATTAATGATGTCATTAATGTCATATTATGACATTACAATACACACACTATTTCCAATATTGATTTTTATATATAGGTTTAAAAGTATATTAAAAAAGGGGTGTATGTGAAAAAGTAAAACTGAAATGGTGGTTTCAAACCCATGGGTTTGGGGTACTTTTCCATGGTTTGGGGTATTTTCCCATGGTATTTGGGGTATTTTCCCATGGTATTGGGAATTAATTATTTCAATAATGGAAATTTCCCTTCATAAAGGATTATGAAAAAATATAAAAAAGAGAAAGCATTGAGAGAAAGTGTGTGTGTGTGTGAAAAATGGATTAAGAAATATTGAATTATGAAATTAGTTTTARGTCATATTGAAATTTTCACGATAACTTTTTTTATTGGACATTTCATACCTTGCAATTTGGAAGAGACGTAGGAGAGATCGTGGTGTACTTGTGGTAAAATTTGAATATGTTGGTTCACTGTACGTTTGGAGATATTCCCTATGGATGTTAGGGCTCCTGAATGCTCCTAAAATTAGTTAGGGCTCTTGAATGCTCCTGAAATCTAGGGTGGTGCTATCACCCTTTATCCTTAAAATCCAAAATGAAAAGATAATATAGAAAATAAAGTTTTTGACATTTTCTCAAAAATTTCTAAACTAAGCATGAAATCAATATGCAAGTAGAGGATAATGAAATATGAAATGAAACTAAAATAATATGAGAAATCAAGATGAAAATGAAGGGAATCAAAATTACTTACATATTTACCTGGGGCCTTGGGGCCCTGAATATTATGTGATGGATGATGTCAGGTGAATTCATACAACTAGGGAAACCAGTCATTCATCATTTCATCAAGATATCCCCCCCTATGCTTAATCATGCGAAACAACAAAGATAATTCAAGCACATAATAATAATGAGAATAAACACATATATAATCTATCATGAAATAAACTTCATGGACATGGGTGGGAGGGAGGAAATATTGCTAGAAAGAGAAGCCATTATCTCGATCATCCTGTGGGAAAGTGTAGCCACAAGCATGATGAACCCATATTTGAAGAGGGATACCATATATAGGCGATGTACCATCTTCATCTTCACTCATAAAATCACTGCGCCCTCAAGGATGAGAAAGGATAAGAGATCCCAAGAAAACCCGATGATCTTCCAAACAAGGGGAAATGTGGTAAGGAAAAACCTCATTTCTAGAGGAAAATTCTTCCCTCATATTCAAGAAACACCGCTTCTTTATATGAAAATCCCCACAAAAGGTCTCAACGTGAAATTACTTCTATTTGGTAGTATGGAATTTGGAGTTCTTTGGGTGGTCCAGGACCTGGTGTCAATCAAAATCAAAGTATGATAAATGAAAATCCTCATGGAACAAGTCTGCATCCTCAAAAGGGTAGAACAAATATGTAACTATATAATCACCAATCTATCGAATATATGAATCATACACGCATGAAGACCAATCCTATGAAAATGAAACCCCCTCTTCCTGAGAGCTACCCTCAATGTCATAAATGGGGTCTCTATCAAATTTGAAACAACCAAGATCCCATCTGCGTCTGCAAGTCCATATGAAAGTGTCTATAGGATCATCAACCATATCGAAGGTTACTTTCATAAGACCATCAATATGACTAAAAATGACCATATTTTCTTCTTTGTGTGCAGGAGGACTAGAGGCATGGGCACCTTCATCTGGACCTTCAAATTATTAATCATTGAGACAAATTGGTTCTTCAACATTATGTGTAGGAGGTAAACAAGGTTTGACAACCTTGCCTTCATAGAGTGGCATCAAATATAGCGGCGACTCAATATGTTGCGCTTTATCATAATTATTCTTTCTTCTTATGGACATGCCCCTCCATTGCCTCTTCATCACATGAGTCTTTATTATTAGTGCATAGTTCTTTGCTTGATTTTCTTCAAGAGGATCTATCATATCAAAGGTTTCCTCTGATACTTCCTCACTTTCGAGGTCATTTAATAAAGTATCATCAAGTTCTTTGAAAGGGTCACAACTCATCGTGTTCTCTCCTTGATGAATTTATTCATATGTTTGTTCTAAGAACACTTATTCATCGTCAAGGGAAGGAAATAACTCTTTTATGAGATTCATCATCTCTTTAGTAGATTTATTAACAACCTTCTTCTTTTCCATTTGTAAAAATTCCATCGTTGAGTCACAAAAATTTCTGGATGAGGGTTCATCCCATGGTGCCATAGTTCCATTGACTGAAAATACACCTCAAAGGAGTCACCAGGTAAGATTAAATCGCACCAAAGGAGGAAAGGGGAAAGAGGGAATGGTGGGTTCGTGGAAGGTGGAGTTGCTAGATGAAATTCAAGGGGATTTCATTAAGGGTGGATATGGAACATTGTTTAATGGAGTTTCCAGACAAGTTAAGGGATAGAGGCTTTGGTAGGGAAGCTTGACAAAGTATTGTTAGGGTACAAAGAGGATTCAAAATCATCCCTGACAGTAGCGCCGAAACGTTATCTCATAAGTTGTATGCTGGGAAAAGCCTGAACCAACCACCAAATGGTGACAACTTGAGGAACACTACATCCAATGCCACCTCTATGTAGGTACCACACTTCAAGGGTGACTAGGTCACTCTAGGACGTGATCCTTGTGAACCTAGAGGGAAAAGGGATGTGAAAAAGGGAAAGGAAAGAAATAGGTCCCTAGGTTCAAAGATCTATATGGAAAATGGAAAGCAAATATGAGTTTGAAGTGGTCTAAATGTTGCCAAAGACTTTTGTGAATTTACAAGATGTTGGTATGTACCTGAGACACAAGAAAAACCACTTTTCAATAATGTATGTTAGTTGGATAAACAATTTAAGCTTTCTTTCCCTAATTTTCAGAAACATATAATAGCATATATCATCAACAAAGAAGTGTTATAGCTGCTTAAAATATTTCTCAAATTCAAATGAAATATGCTTGAAACAAAGCGAATAACCACTGGAGAATTCCACGATCTAAAGCATGAGACATTAGAAATAAATTATGGCTGTCATAACATATGTATGCTGAAGTATTTTTCATCCTTATTTATGTACCAAAATTTTTGTGACAACAATTAAATCAGCCACTAAAATTTCAAAGAAACCACTTAAAAATTGTATTAAGCAAGTAGAATAAATTGGAAAATTCATAGCAACTTTTGACAGTGAATACTCAAGTTATGAGTGAATTTAGTTTAGGGTTTCTGCAGTGAAATTACTAGAATTATAGATGTAGCAAACCAAGACTTATTTCAGAAAATTTACCCAATCAAATCATCCCCTAGTTAGCTCAATAAATGCACCTAGGTTAGTAGTAAGTTAGGGAAGATTTTTAGGCCTAGTCTAGGGTTAGTTTATGACACAATTAGGGTTAGTAAGCTAGGGTTAGAGAAGCCCTAATGGATGTAGGTTATTTTTACTACATCAAAAAGATTTTTTGGTTGAAATGGGACTCCCTAAGGGAGGAAGAATCCCCAAGGAATCAAGATCACTATCCGAAACAGACAACTTTAAAACTTGAAAATTTCATGTTTACCAAGGCATGGATTTATTTCTCTAATGCAATAAGTAAATGGCTAGTTCCTTTAAAAATGGGTTAATGGAGTCAAGAAAATAATGATCTAGAGGTACTACCTCCTTGGGGGTGTAAATCCTCTTACTCCTGAAGGCAAGTATCTTTAGCTAGGGTTTAAGCTAACAGGGTGTATGCCCTTATACTTCTCTTAACAAACCCTTGTTAAGCCAATACCATGTAAGCATGAAATGATGGAGAATAAGGCGAGGGTGTATTCCCTTATAACTCCCACATATCTCTAACAAATAACCTTTAATTGAAAAAGTAAATGATAGAAACAATGTATAAACCTTACCAATTCAAGGAAAAAAGCTAAGACAAACCACCATAAAAAGCTGAGAAAATCCTTCCAAGGCTAGCAGATCACTTCCATCAACAAATAATCCAAGAAATAACCATTAAAAAATTCAAAAGAGAGAAATATTCAAATAGGGATAACATTTCAGTCCAAGAGTCTCTCACAATGAGGGAGAGTTATGTCAAAACGAGATCTTATGATATCTTATTTATACAAAATGTCACCAAGGTAACTTATGCATATAATTAGGGGTAAACCACAAGACTAGGGGTCAAAAAAATTGATATTTCCCCCTTAACAAAGTAATATTAAAAAATCATCTAAAATTCACTTTTGCACATAAGAAAACCCTAACTTTAGAAGGACATCACCCCTTTAGGGGATGTTTTGGCACTAGGAGAAGGTCGTTGGTGTAGGAGGAGGGTGGATAAAATTTCCAAAGACACATGTCAAGTATCCAAGTTTCTTCCTTCATGATCAAATCCCATTTCTCCTCAAAACATCCAAGTACCAATGGATCAACCACACCACCAAACCCTAACTCTCCTAAGTGATGTTGTGCCTCTAGAAGTAACGTTTTTCCTCTCCTAGGAAAATTGTTTGGCATGTGGGGGATAGGTTATGTTGTCCAAGACATATTTTAGGCCTTCCAAGTTTGATCATTTTCATCTGTCATGTGGGCCCTTGGCATCCACCTATGGGCTTCAAGCCCCATGGAAGCCCAAGCTAGGATTGTTCTTCCAAAACTGTCCACCAACTACGTCCTGCAAAGAAAAAGAAGCATTCCCTCCAAGGATATCAAGTCATAACATCATGATAAGTGAATCCAATCAATAAATGAGACACCTAAGAATGTGCATCAAATATTACTATTTCAAACAATTAAGTGCCCAAATACATTATGCGACTTGTCAAGCTTGAATATGGGAGGGTTGACAAGGTGTTCTATTAGGTAGATATTTCCCTAGGTCAAGGAGAGTTTCCAAGAGATCCCTCTCTAATCCATGTAAA
>JASDQU010736017.1:95905-120023 GCA_032191745.1 Picea mariana | reverse complement strand
TAGATGAAATCCAAAGATACACAAAGGAGAAAGAGGACTTGGGTCCCTTCCCTCTCCAATGGAAGGCTCTTGAGGCCCTCAACTAATTTGCTCTCCTTACAAAGAAAAGATGAAATGTGGATGAAAGAACTCCAAGCTTATTCACTCAAGTGAGGGGTGAATAGCTTATGAAATGTAGCTTACAATGGGTGTTGCCAAAGAAGAGGTCTCTAGCAATCTCAACAGCATAATAGTATGAAGAATTCCTTGAGAAAATGGTGGTCATTCATGGCTTTTTATAGCCAAGCATTGGGTTATTATGCAACCTCTTTTGAATGTGAAAAGGGGCTCTTTAGGGCACAATTAGGTCTTTGACCAGCCTCCCCATGTAGATTGAGCTCGGATTTGATGTCAAATCAACTTGGGAGCCGATCCATTAGTGGTTGGGAGGCCGACCAGCTTCATAAATGCGACGTTTGGCAGGCACGTGGGTTTTGCACCCCACAGCCGTGCATATGCGCTCCAGATACGAAGATGTTACACGCGCGTGCGCGCGCGCTCAGTGGGTGCATAGCGCTTTTTAATTTTTTGGCCATTTTGCATAGTTTTGACCCTTTTGTTGTGCTGTGGAGTTAATCCTTGTGCCATGAATGACTGTTTTTCTGTGCTGATGATGCGGAGTTCTTGTCGCCCTGTGTGGACGAAATTTCAGTGATAACAGGCTGTTCTTCCCATAAGGGGATGACGTTATAGGGTTCAAATTAAAGAATCTTATAGGTGGAACTAGACATCGAATAAATATTCATGCATCTCCTAATCAGCATTTTCTCATCCGACTTTGCTTTGAATATCCCCTTTGATCTAGGGCGCTTCACATGAGAACTACTAGAAAAGGGGAAACCCCAATCGCCAATCGCATCGACAAAACAATGCCTGGTTTAAATCAAGGATTAGAATCCGTTCACGACTTGGATTGCTAGAAAGAGAGGGGCATCGAGATTCCCCACTGGATTACCTTTCTAAGATGAGCACCTCATACTCGGCTCAAGTTATTCAGACTCAAGCGAGTCGAGGGTCAAAGGGTCCGTGGAGGCCAAAGTCTACTTGAACTGTGAGAAGCGATGAGGCGATGCGACTTGATCCGTGAGAGGCGATGCGACTTGATAAGAGGCATTTTTCTCAAAAAAAAAGGCTCCTCCTCCCTACTATTGGGTGGGTTCTAATGAAAATCAGGACGGAAGATCCTTCAATACAGTAGTTGACTCCGGAGGGATGGAAGACTCAAGATGGAATGAAACCTATCACCTTCAGAGAGATAGATGTGTACCTCTCCTCCCCTATAACCAAATGAGAATTATCTGGGTTTGAAACCAATGAAGATGAATCAGACCACCTTCTGACCCGACCGGATGACCCTCATCAAGCAGTAGGTAGACTCGCCTTTGAAGCCTTCCCCAATTCCCTTTCCTCCTTGGAAATAAATCTCCTTTGACCTTCTGACCCGCAGATGAACCAACCTTATGATTCATGAATAAGCAGATGAGGAACCAAGAAACCAACCCGCTTTAGACATTTGTTTCCTCTCTCCATCTAAACGTCTAGCGCCTCTACCACCTGCCTCTCCCCGATCAACCAACTCCTCTTCTTTTGACTGACCGGGGAAGATCAAACGCATGTCCAGCCTTTCAATGAAGATTCGTTAATGCCTCACTGAAGAAGAAACCAGAATGCTTTCCATGGCCGACCCACTCCCATCATAAAACACATTACTGATTGCCTCAAACAGAAAATAATAGTCAGTTTCATTTGATCGAGATCAATACCCCCAGCAGACGAGGGTAGGGGCGGAGGTGAATAAATGAATGAATAAAGGTAGTGTCCTCTCGTGCCCTATTAATTAATAAAGTGCCATCCATTACATCAAGTCAGTCTATTCCACCCCAAGTCCGTCTAGAGCAAACTTCTAGAGTTGACATACCCACTTCTACTTCGCACTCACCGAACAATAATCATGATGAAGTGTCCAAGGAGAATTATGGGGTAGGTGAGACACCGAAGAGTGAATTCGTTGTAACGGAAGCGCCACACCTATGCCATTATCCGTACCGGGACAAGCCAATAAATCAGAGGTGCCCCTACCAGAGAGAGAGTTCGAAACATATCGATAGTCGTAAAGACCCATGACTTATATATATCACTTCGAGTTACAGAGCCAGAAAGCCAGAGCTTTTTTATTCTATTGACCAAGTTGATGTTGATCCACCGGATGGAAAAGCAGCAGGGGTTGCTATGCCGGCTAGAGCCACGGAGCTATAGGTAGATGTTTTAGTTGCTTCTAACTCAACTTCTTCTGACTTAGTTGCTCTTGACCAAGCAAGGGGAGATTCATATCCATGCAGATGAAGCAACGCGTAGATGAGCTCTTGGCAGATTGAGATTGAGAGCCAGTAGCAACAAAAGTGGTTTCACCTGCGTGCGGTAGATCCATCCAGTCGAAGATCCAAATCCATCTTGCCCAGTATCCCTTCCTATGCTAGCTTCCCCCCTAGTTCCATAGACATAGTCCATTTCATATCCATCCAATTGTTGTTGAATCAGTTGACTGAGCAGAAGCAGAAGAATAGGGAGTTCGAAAGCAAGGGTAGACTATAAGGATACAATTGATGATCCAAACCAAAGGTGTGATGAGCTGAGCCAGAGGTGGGAGCTGGAGCATAGGTGGTATTATAGATGGAGAAACAGATTGCAGTTCCATCACCATCTGAAGAACGAGGAGCTGGGATAGCAGCAGTAAAGGCAACGGAGTAGGAGACGGGTCCACCGGTTTCATCCCTCACTAATTTTATATGAGAGGGACTGCATTATGGGTATGGCTATTGGATCCGGATATGGATAAACTACTGGATCTATAGAAAGGTTGGATTGCTTAAGCCTTCATAGTTCCCTAGCTAACCAGAAAACGTTTCTCAAAGTGGGAAATTGGAGAGTGAAAAGGTGGCGTCTGAGAAGTAGCTGGTAATGTATATTTCCTGAACTCGTCCTCACCCTCAGAAGGGTTAGCAATCAATTATTTGTAAAAGTTGGAAATGAAGGAATAAAAAGTGGCCTGGTCACCAGTCCAAGAGATGGTAAATTTACGAAGAAAAGGTAGCCCTGTCAATGGTAGATTCTCCTCTCCCCTTGGTATCCCCTGCTGAACCTTGGGTCTGAAAACCCAGTCAACAATTGGTTCTGTTACCGGGACCTGAAAGATTGGAACCTGTGGAACGTGGAATCCCTCCAAGAAAAAGATCGAAGACTGGTTGGAGGCGAAGGAAGAGGAATTCGTGCACTTATAAACCCGAAATCTGTGAATCAACACGGCCAGGTGGAAAGATAAGTATCTATATTCAGATCTGCACGAGATTTTCTTTGAGGAGTTTCCATCGGTGTTGTTTGAATTTATTAAGAGGTAGACAGAGCTCAATTCGAGTCGGCCGGTCCAAGAACCATTGATTTAGGATCAATAACCCGTGAGTAGGCTGCGAGCCATGGACAACAAGTGGTCGACAACCATAGATTTTTGGTTCGCACGACTGAAGGAAGGATACATTGTTGAGTTTGCCATTGATTATAGCAACTCTTTCAGCTGCACCAAACGGAAATTCACCGAAGGGCCGAGAGGGAGATATCTGTTGTTGATTCCATTGTGGGTGAAGATGATTCTCTGTGAGAAAGGGTTGATGATCTTGCAGAGTGACGCTATGGCATCGTAAACCCCTTGCGCATGGGGGAAGGGTTGGAAAAGGGGGAGTTCATGAAGCTATGAGGAAAAAAAATGGACACAGTGGAGCAAAAGCAAGATAGAGCTTAAAGATATGCCAAAAGATTCAAGAAGAGAGAGGAAAGAAGGGGGATTAAAGAAATGGGTTGGCGCTGGAAACAGATGAGTGATTGGAGCTCGCATGAATGAAAAGCCAAAAGGGCAAGGGAAGGCCGATCAGGCTCCTAAATAAACAAATATAGTAAAGCGGGGAGATACCATCCATTTTATCTACCCTATGGGAGACCCAACCCTTAAATAAGAATCGAGAGGGGAAGGGCAGAACCCACCAGAACATTGAATCGGCATCCACCCTACTATTATAATAAGGGTATCGAATATTAGACGTCTCCCATTGATCTGATCCTAATAAGAAAAAGGTTAGCTTTATATATAAGAATTGGGCACCCGCCTGGCCCTTAAATAAGAATCGAGAGGAGGCTGGAAGAATGAGATCTAAGTGATCGCTTGGGCACCAGCCAGCGTCGAACCTGCTGCTATATCCCATGCCACATCAACACGGTTATACGTAATATATTCATACAATACCTGGAGAAATCAGATTGGAGATCATCCTATCGTATAACATGTGACCTCTCCCCCCGGCTATGACAACACTATAGGAAAGACAGGGCAGGGCATTCTAAATATGGTTTTCCAAATAGAGAAAGTATGAGTGCTTCAATGTGCCCGTGAGCACACTAGTTCTCTCTACTAGTCTCCTCGTTATTGCCATTGTTTCCCGCAGCCACTACTCGTTACTATCAAATTCGTCACTGCAACGTTGAGGTTTGTTTCATATCACGTGAATAACTAGCGGTGGATACATGGTTCGAAGTGTGAGCACCTGAGTAACGAAAGGTTGATGTGATTGGGCAAATCCAATCACTTGGGGAAGGTAAGGTCTATATAAAAATCGCTTTCCGATGGCCTGGATATCGAACGAAGTAGAACCTTAAGAAATGAACTAGGAAATATTGAAGCGCCTAGTTTCGGTTCTGAATTACTGATAGAACTGAGTTATGGATGAAACTGAAGGATTTGCTTCAAGATCTCGACCTGAAACTCCTTACTATGGATTTATCTCGTACACCAACCTTAGTAGATCAATCTTCATTTGGTAATGTGCCCGCCCCCTTCCCCTTTGACTTTTGCACGCGTACGATAAGAACCAGGTGTTGGTATGGTAGTCAATCACATTGAATCGCTAGTGGTGGTGGGAGCGAGTGTTTCTGCTGGTGTACTGTTAAGTGGTCGAGTACTTATGGGAAAAGGGTGGGATTGATGGATACGGTGGCTCACTTCAAAAATCTGGTCATTTCGTACGAGCAGATTCACGCTTCGGGTGGTCTTTAGATTGAGCTCGAAATCCATCCATAGCCTCGCCTAGGATCCCGCGAAGGTAGTTTAGCACGTTTACCCATTCCCAGTAGCACAACAGTCGAAGATCCAATTCCAGGGGCAAAGGTTGGTTGGGACAGAGGCATATAAGGTGGCTAAGCAGAGACAAAGACTATGACCCATGGACCTGTGTAAATGTTTGTTATTATTACCAACATATCTTAGCGTGTTTTCAGATGTGGTCTTTACCATGTTTTTATCGATGACATGCCCTTTTATGCTCCCTTTTGTTGGTTATACACACCCATCGCCAACTTACCTTCTTGGGCTTCTCGTCTCGGTAGTGTCATTATCCAGTTCGGGCAGTGTATAGACGGGCATGGGTGGGATAAGCCATTCATTCCTTGTCACCTATTCTTGAGTCAGTTAGATTCGAGCGGACGATTACCCACTAGACCTATCATGCACATGGTCCACCTATAGGAGTTGACCCTATTGCATTTTACTACGACATTACCAGTCAAAGAGTAGAGAAGAACCAAGAAACCAAGAGTCTTAAGCCGAGAGCAGAGTCAAAAGCAGTAGATCTCATGGATCGAGATGCAAAGCTATCAGTTTAAGATCCACCAGGTGTAGTTTCAGATCGAAACCCAGATTTGGAACTAGGTCGGTCGCGTGTGAATTTGCTTTTTTACTCTTATCCCTATTCTAGCACATATCGTCACTTAAATTTAATTGAATCACTAAAGGTACGTGATCCTACGTGATCCTTATTATGCAAAGACAGTTTGGAGCCAAAAGAATGAGTTTCACCAGCAAAGGCAAAGCCCATTGATCCACCAATAATAGATCTAGGCACAGAGGCAAGGGAAGATTAACCACCAAAGGAAGTAAAGGCAGCATCTGAGCAAGGAGCAGAAGCAAAGGTAGCAAAGTCCGATAACCAGAAGGCAGGCACATAAGGCAGGCATAAGAGATCATCAAGGTGGAAGGCGGGATAAGGGCGGTCCAACTAGCCAATCATATAGCACCGAAGAAGATTTCACGCCGTTCGTTTGGCGCAGCATGCGCAAGGTCCCAGATCTCACAAGGTACAAAGAATTTGATTAGGGGCAGAGCCAAATGCATTTGTTCCAAATTCAGTAGTAAAGCCCCTAGTTTTATACCCCATGGACTCAGTTGATCTTTCTCCAGTACCAGAGACAGTGATTTTTGTTCCATATGCATATGTGGTTTCCCAAGCAAAAGAACCAGTTTGAGAAATTAATCCATTAAGGGCAAAGGTAGCATAGCCCATTCGAGAGCTAGCAGAAGCAAGGAAAGGGTTAGATCCATTCTAAAACCAGTGATAGATTTATCTCTATATCCATAGCCCATTTAAGATCCATTTTGAGATCGACATTGAGACCCAACAACAGATCCAGTTCCAGGGCCAGTTTACCTCGTTGAAGCAATTGGAGTTGAACAATTTTGTCAGGTGAACTAGTTTACCTAGTTGAAGCTCTAGCTCCTTAGCCTACAGATCTAGTTCCAGCAGCAGATCCCGTAGTGGAGTCCTTAGTCACAGAGTGATTAGCCAAGGTGGAAACAACATTAGTAACAAACACAAAGGTTGCATAATAGCCATCATCCCATCCCGTAGCATCAAATTCATAGGTTCAAATCCTAGCCGCAGAAGCGAGTGCAGGTAATATAATTTACCCAAAAGAACCACCGAGAGCAAAGGAAGGGGTAAGGGTGGGAAGAGCCTCACCCGCAGAGGCAGAGGCAATTTATCCAGTGAAAGAAACAGTAACAAATCCCGTTGATCACCCCTCAGAATAGGGAATAGCAAAGGAGGTGGAGGCACCACCTATAGATGATCTATATCCATTTGACCTCATTGACCCGTAACCAATTTCTTTTTCATAATAACCACCAGCCCGTTGAAGCACATGTTGAAGCACCTGCGGTTTCAAATAATAACCCACCAGCAGCCAGCATTCCAGTGCTTGGTTCAGCTAGTCCAGTGCATACCTTCAACTTTGATCTGTACTCCGACCTAGAATTGGATCTGAAAAAGGAGATATGAAACAACTGGGCCTCAATATGGGGAATGAATCTCAAACTGTTGCTTTCATAAGGAAGGAGCAGAGCTAGAGCTAGTTGCAGAACCCATTGTTCCAGTAAAATAAGAAGATTAACCAGGGTATCCAATTGCATCTCCACCAGTAGCAGATCCAGCTACAGTATACCCAGCATCAGTAATAAAGCCAGTAATAGAGCCAAAAGCAAAGGTAGTAGCATATCTAGCAGAAGCAGTCGATTTAGCCAGTTATTCAGCAGTTGTTTCTGTTGATCTTGTTGGTCCACCATCAGTAGACGACCCAGTAGCACCTATAGTTTAAGACCCATATCCAGTAGCTATGGTAGAGGCGGTTGGTTAAGCAAGTGATTCAGTTGTTTAAGCAGTAGATTCATATGCTCGTGATAGGGGTGAAAAGTCTTATTTTCTATATCCAGAATCTAGATTTAGATCTTTTTGAGCGAGATCCAGATTCTTAAGATCGTGATTGATATCTAGTTCATGAAAGAGATAGGGAGGAATAGCCAAATGTTCCATATTGAAAGGAAGATTCTTATGTTCGTGATAGAGGAGATTCTTATGTTCATGCCCGAGAGTAAGATTCTGCATTTAGTGAAAGGGATCCAAAGTGAGCTTCAGATTCTTACCTTCGTGATCCAGATCCATAAGATACAGATCCATATGCTTGTGGTCATTCAGATGTTCGAGGTCAAGATAGAGATGAAGATTCGGACCCAGAAACAATAGTAAGTTACCTAATAAATCCTAATTACCTAAGTCAATACCTAAGTCAATCCTATAATACGTAATTAATAAATCATGCATCATCAGATCATCATCTCAGTGCGAATAGTGCATAGTATAGATACATAGATGCACATTTTTGCCTTGAAATCGTTGTTTTTTGCATGGAGCACATAATAATTGAACATAACGCATTTACAGAGATTAGCTAATTCATTTATTAGATGGTTGGCTTTAGTGATTCATTTCAATTGGATTAATGGATCAATGAAGTGGTTATTGGATGGACAGATTGCTTTACTACCTACTGAACGAGGTCACAGCTCTGACTTATTGGGATCACTTAGATATTGGAAAATCCTTGGGCGGACTTAATAAAGGCACTAGGAGTAACTCTAACAACACAGACTATGGGTAGGGCTTTACAACACACCGGGGACACTGCTTTGACCACAATGGGGACACTTACTAGCAGTAGGGCTACCGTCTCCTCTTAGGCTATGGGGACAGGCATTAGGATGGTCTCCATCACCTCTTCTACTGTAATGGTGGGCACTACTACTCTAGGAAGGGTGGATTCGATCTCGACTGGGGCGTATACTACCAAAAGGAAGGGCAGATAACAGTTGTCTCTTGGTCTTAGGGATGGGGATAGAAGCCTTATAATAAGGTGCGTGTTAAAAGGCCAAGTGAATCCTGGTGTGAAATTTATCCAGTTGATGTACTTTTACTTTATTATATGCGGGTGCAAGGAAATCGTGCCTGCTGTAGGAAGGGCTCAAGAAAAAAGGGTTAGCCTACTTGTTTCATTTGGGATTGGTGGTAAAAGGGATCTGCGTAGGCGAGGCGATAGAGGTCATCGTTTCAGGGTGGGGGAATTGTTTAGCATAGCAAGGAGACAGAAGGCATCTGGCTTAAGGTATGAAAGACAAATTATGTATATCTACAACTTATGATACTTCATTATTGAAGTTACAAAGCACTATAAAGGGCTCATCACTCACTTCACTATATAGGGAAAAGGCTTGAAGAGTGAAGCACTATGCTAAAGCGCATAGGCAGCTCCTCTCGGTCTGGGCTCTTCCTTTTCATTTCCATCTCATGTGTTGTACGAGAAGCGGGGGTTAGTTCGGATTCAATCATTTGTCAATGAAATCTAAGTGCACTAAGCTTCAGAGCCAAAGAACTTGTTCGTGGTAGCTAGGTGGAAGGGCCTACCATAAGAATTTACCAAGTTTCTCTTGGACCAGTTGATCAATTACTGGCATCCGTTTTAGCAGTTCCAGTTACAATTAATCTTGTTAAAGAAACATAAGCAGAGATGGTAGAGGCGGGAAAGGTAGTGGATAAAGCAGCAGCTGATACAAAGCCCCTCCTATTGGGTTATTCAAGAATTTGATGTAAGGTTATCTCATAAGCGTCGTGGTGCATACGTAATAAAGAAACAGTATAACGTCGGGGTAGGACTCATTGCATAGGAACCTTGATTCTGATGACACCTTGTGGAGAATTCTTCGGGAGGACTACGATTATTTCACCTAGAATGAGGGTACTATTCCAAATGATTCGTGCCCATATCTGTAACCCCATAAGTCTATCTCTTTGAAATTATTGAATTTGTTTAATGGGATGCCGCGTCGTTATTTCATTTGGTACCTATAGATATATCTTCGCAATAACGTCCATAATATGTACCACCTCTCTTACAAATCTCTGTTGCAAAGAGGTCCAACGGGTGGATAATTATGTTCATTAGCGCGGGAGAAAGAACAACGCCTTGAACAATACCTACTTCGGTGTTGGTAAAATCTGTTCCATTCGCTGTCTCAATAGGGGTCATTAGGAAGTGGTGAACGAGATCCAAAAAGAAAGGATCATCGATCTGTTTCGAGAGTAGATCTAGCACTAGCTTATGTCTCACGGTGTCGAAGCACCTTAGAACATATGCATGCACTATGCGCTTGATTCCCTGCCAAATTTTAATTTCCTGGAACAATAAATGGGTGCTACTCCACTTCCTGAAACCAAATGAAACAGGAAGAAAGATGGGCTCATAGATTGATTCTAGTACCGAGGCCATCGATCTATGGACTTTGCGGTCCACAGAATAAGGAATAGTGAGTGGTCTTTTTTCATAGATCTAGGCTTGGGAATGAAGATACGCTTCATCTTTGCGAATTGGAAAGATCCTTCCAACAAAGACTTAGAAATATAAGCCAATTGGTGTTTAGAAATACTGGAAATAATCTTCTTATAAAAAGCTGGTGTCATTAGCCCAGGTCATTATTTTATTTCTTCGTCAAACACGATGAGGTTTATGAGATGACCTACCTGATTCATAACATTGACATACTTACCCTCGGAATTGACACTCAACACTTGCTGATACGTAAATGGATTCAAGATCAACTTAGAACTCCTCTTAGAATTCATGGATATGGTTCTGCTCACCTGCTCTTCGACAGTGTTCTTGAATTTCAATTTCTGACCGAGCTTAGATTCACTCTGGTACATGATCAATTTGCCTATATACGAGATACAAACTTTATTGAACCATTACAATCAATCTCGTAGAAATAGAGATCAATCACGTGCAAGAGCAGGATCTACCATCTACCAGCTCGGTTCATTCTAGTAATGAAAAGTTGAAGATCTACACTGATCCCTTTCCGAACCACAACCAGAATGGAAGCCAAGCAAGTGGTATCCAAGTGAATAATTTGAATAATAAGAATAGTGGAGAAGGCACGAGTAGACAATCGAGTAATGAGCTTAAGTGGGAAGACTACAATGTAGGTCCTAATGCTTTGAAAAATGTGGTGCAATGGACCATAGGACACATTAGTGAGCATACTCCACCTGATGAAGCAAAAGTGGTTACAAGAGGACAAAGTAAAAAGGCAAATGCTCCAAAGAATGAGAAGAAAAGTGCACCTCAAACAAGAATGAATGTCAACCCAGAGAATCCACCTGATCATGCTAACTTGAGGAATGCCTACAGAGTACCTGTGAAGAACACCTATAGCATTTTGGGTGATCTGAATACAATGAGAGCTAATATATTGATTGCTTCTTTTATTAGAGTTGCACCTACCCGTGCTTATTTCAATATTCAATATTGTCAACCATCCGTTCGTTGGGGCCTACCTGTAACAAACAAAGGCATTTACCTTCTTGATTGAGCTATGACCCTACTCAACCAGCACCACCAGGGAGGGTTTTATAGTCTGGTATCACCAACCACCATAGGAGGCGCCACCCCCTCGTCGTATCATTCTTCATTTTCTTATTCATTTGAAGGGTGGGTACGTAGGGATATTGGGGCAAGGCAAATAAATTCTTTGGGTGGGGATCGATTTCGCGAACTTCTTCATTTGAGGGAACGAAATTTAGGACCGCCAGCGTAACATCTACCGAGAACCTGCTGAGGAGCTTGGAATTGACTGGATTTATTCGTTTCATTTACTATGGGGTGTGGGGGTCATTCTTTATATATTTCATTACGGAAGGATTTCTTACCGGGAGGGTAGGAACCTCTGCACATGACTCCCCAACACTCATGTGAAGCACTCCTTGAAACTGCTCTCTGTCTTCGGATCAACCATTCTGCTTGCTTTCTCTCTACCAAACAAACCATACGATATCTCATTCTATTATAACGGCAATCACCCTCCCTCTCTTATTACATGTTATTTAATTGCACACTCTATTTTGCTCCACTTGATCGATTTGCTCCATAGATCGCCCATTGCCATTAAACCTTACGGCCTTCAGTCATTTCCATCATAGCATGTGTGTGTGTAGCCCAGCCCATCCATAAGGAACATACTTTCTTTCTTTACAACTAACTCACTCGGTTGAGGTTCGGAGAAGGACCGACATAACTCGGTTGAGGTTCGACCTATCCACCATTTAGGTAGGTACTTTACCTATCTATCTATTCAGTAAGTAGTAAGTCGAGGAAGAGGGCTCTACCCACATAAGTTGATAAGCGATGTGATTATATTGATGATACATAAAGTGGGGGCTTTAATTAAYGGCCCAGATCGCCATTAACCAAGCTACATTCACCTTAACCACCCCCAGTAATCTAAAGGAAACAACGCCACAAACAACACAACTGATACCCTGTGTGTGTAAGGAAGGCTCAGTAATGCCTTTATATATATATATATATTTATGCATGCAAAGGACTTTGTTCCTCGCTTCTTTCCATGAAAGCACTCCGTGGCTTTTCTCACTTCCTTCTACAACGGATGAAACTAACTGATCTCCTATTCTCTTGCACGAACCTTTCCTTTTCCCACTGGCTTGATTGACCATTCTCTTCACCCATCAGCAACCAGCAGCTGAAGAATATGAATATACCCACCAGTAGCTAACTGAAGAAGATGAATATACACATTTGACCGACTCTTTATTCCCAACATCTGTATATCGAGCCCACCACCATTCAACGAGACTCCAACATCCAAGGAACCATTCCACCTGCTGCGATGACACTTGTTGATGATGAACTATACCCATGACCTAACCTCACCACCGATTGACAATGATCACAAGACGAGCTGATAACACGATCCCTTTTCCATCCACTTACTCATCATTTCCCTCCATCCGATGATGATTTACCTTTTCCTCAGCCCCTTCATTTCTTGTTGATCTCATTTACAATGAGGGGTGGTCCATCCATTGCATTTTTACCTTTGCACTAGGGTTTCCCTAACATACCTTTGCACTAAGATACTTGGGAATGCCAAGGAAGCGCACCCCCATCCATATATATATGTCATTTTCGAAGAATTTATTTTCCATCCATATAGGGAAGCCCCCATGGAGCCAATGCCTCCTCTTTCCTATGAATGCACAGGAAGGAACAGGCCACCCCACAGGGAGCAAAGCTGAACAAATGCCTTCTTATGCCTTTCTACTTGAGAGCAGGGATCATAAAATATATCAGAATAGCACCCTGAACCACTTACTTGCTTTCTTTCCCCCAACACCCCTTTACATTGGCATGGCACGCCTACTTCGAGACCAGCATCGCCTCCCTTCTTTCTCATAATGCATAAGGCTTCTACCCACCCAAAAGGAACCATGGAAGGCCAGCCACAATTGAAGGAACGAAGGAACCACTGTTGATGCTAATGATTCCAGGATGCACAGAAGGATGGAAGGAAGGGTGGGTAGGTGGAAGGAGGGACAGAAGCAAGCAAGGACGGAAGGATGGATAGAACAAACCACATGAGAGCAAGCCCAAGCGGACTACTTCCTTGCTTACCCACCTGCAGTGGACAGGGATACCATGCCTTGGCTATGGCACAAGCTTACTACCGATACTGTATAAGAACCCTACACTTGCTACCGATGCAGACATCCCACCCTGCTTTCTTTCCTGAAGAAACAAGGTCGAGGGATCCCTATAGGTTTAAGGAAAAAAGAAATGCTGTTGAGATGCTCGAGAATATCATTCTTCGCAATCTATAGGGGAAATCGATCTTTGAGGTGGCTCCAGGGGACGACTTTGAGACAATTAATTGCATAACAATTGCAGTAGTAATAGCCATTTGGTATAGGTATGTTCTCGATATGGTCCTGAGCAGTGTTTATGAAGGAAATCCATTATTTGATCTTGCGCCTGTGGGCTACTGCATGCTGGGTTGTTTCATTCGAGTGCACTAAGTAACATGCCGAATAGCAGCATTACTCATCCTCGTTCTTGCTGCTTGGAAGCTGGAGCTTTTGAGCGGGTCAAAGGTTGGTTCCAATCTCTCTTATCCAATGGAGTGCTTTTTTCTGGTAAATACCTCCCGAAATAATTATTCTTCCTCTCCCATTAGTCCTAAGAGTAAGAGTGGGCCAATCATGGAATGGAAATAGGTTGTATGATATCTATTCGATTTTACTTTGGTTTGTGCGAGAAGCAGTTTTCCCCTCGACCATTCTGCAGAGAACGCGTAATAGAAGCAGGCCCTCGACTTCGACTTTACAAACAGGGGCTTTTGAGCTATTACTTGAACCATCGATCGATGGGCAGAAGCTATTGCGTATAGTTTAAAATGGAATATGATGGTACCTTCACAAGCAAGCATCCACTAATTTCTAACTCACTGAATCGTCCCTTCTGCATGCACGTGGGAGATCAAGACATAGTTGCTGATGTGCAGGAGGAGAGAGAAGGCTGGGAATGATGAAAGGTGATAGTTGATTGCTTCTCATTTGACGGTTTTATTCAAGATTAACCTCCATTTAAGGGGGGGACAAAACCACTCACTGGGGAAAGAAACATATTTTTGATTTAGCCCACTTTATACATTTTAGCATTTCTCTAAATAGGAGGTCATTTACCAACCACACTATGGCTGGATGGGGAGCTTGTTAGCTTGTTGGTGGGTTGGTCGAGCTTGCTGGGGAGCTTGCTGGGAGAATACGAGCTGGATGGTGGTCTTATTGAGTTGGGCGTAGGCAAGAAGTTTTCTTGGAATAGAATTCCGTCATGAAACATCCCACCAAGAAAGATCTAGGGGTGTTTACCTAAAGCCCCAGTTCCCAACAACTCAAAGTTCTCGAATCACACAGTTAACAACAGCAAACAGTGAAATCTCCAATACACGGTTATCCTCACACCCATTTACCACATCGAGCGAGACAAAAAATGGGATTTATTTAGTTCCCCAAGTTGTGGCCACGATAGAGATTTTGAGTTACCCAAGTTGCCACCAGAAGAGATATTGATTGAGTTTACCAAGTTGCCACCAGAAGAGATTGAGCCAAGTTGTCACCAGAAGAGATTGAGTTCCCCCATGTTCCCAACAGCCAGCCTGTAACCTTAATCCATTCACCAGAAGCCATGATCCATTCACCATAAGCCCACCAAGCCCACCAAGCCCACCAAGTCCATAGAAGACCACCATAAGCCTTCACCATAGGCCTCACCAACCCCAACTTCTGCCTAAACAAGGAGACAATAGAAGTAAGTCTTCAGCCACAAAGCCATTAGCCACAAGCCTGAAGACAAGCCTAACTTCTGAGCCCACCAAGCACACTTCTTCTCACCTACATCTTCAACATACACTTCAACCAAGAAGAATCTCACTTCATCACACCAAGCATATCACTTCAACCAAGCATATACCACATGCTGTTACACTTACGTTGATATACAATGAGAGGAGCATTGGACATGTCGAGGATCTTAGGAAAAAGAGATGTTTAGGAGTTGGATGGAGGAGAGGAGATGGATTAGGATTACCCAAACAACCATGAGTGATCTCTTTTATTGACTGAAAACAGATAGATGCGGGAGTAGGTAGTAGTTCACCAAAATCCTAGTGGAACTAAAAGGACACAAGTTCACCAAAAGTTGTTCACCGAAAGTAGGAGAAACTACCTACCTGAGATATGAGATCTTTATACCTTAGTAGAAAAGAAGCTAGTACGGGACGCTTCGCTTCTGGAATAAGTTTCATACCCCTATCCTCATCAAATTATCTCTCAAGGTCAGATTTCGATTTCACATGCGTGATTTGAATCCTTCCTCTTATTCATCTCTGGCTCATAATCAGGCTCAAGCTGCCTCCTCTTCTCCTTTTCCAGATCAGGATCCCCGGTGGTGGCTTGTCTCCTTTCCTTATGTTGGTCCGGATTCTTGTTCGGCCTGCATGATCCCTTCCTCTCTTCTCTGGGCTCTGTTCCCCTGCCGCATTCAGTTTCTTTGTAGCATCTAGATTCTATTCCGTGCCTTGACCTTGCTTGATCGCTGCCAGGGCCAGGCTTGGATTATTCACCTTTCCTTAACGATTTATCGTTTCCAGATTGAGATTCACCATTGTTGGTATCACCCCTTTCCACTGGAGTGCCTTTACCCACCTGAATTACTATACCCCCCATACCTATACCATTTATTTCATTAATTGCTTAGTGAGTACTGCTACTGACATCTCTTTACGAGGACCGGATCAAACAACCTTTATTACTGCCTTATAGGAGAGGAGATGGGGTGTTGTCCTAACCCATCATTCTGAAGCAGCCAGGAAGACAAAAGTAGGCATGCTATGAAACAACCTTGATTTTCATTTTGATGCTTTGGGTTGGAAACATAAGAGAATACCCATACAGTATGGGATGCTTTTGTCCTGCGGAGCCCGGAATAATAAAAAAGTGAACAGGTGCGAAAGCGGGTTTTTATTGCTTTCATTATTTCCTATTATTGCTGGAAGTTCAGTCCTGGATCCACCACCTTTGATTTGAAAACCCCTCTATTTCCGCCCATTAGTTGGTTCCCCCTACTCTAGTTATTACCTCCTGCCTTTCAACCTTTACTTTGCATTTATCATAAGTAACTAGGGACTGGTTGCTCAGCTTTGCTGGATCATAGCAACGGTAGGTGGTATTTGTGCTTCTTCTTTCCTGGTTCTTGGCCTATAGTATCATGATTGGTTTTGTCCCCATTTATACACTACTAAGAGTATAAAGCTCCCCACACCCTGATTCACAAAGGCTTTTCCCAGACCTGTGCACCAGACTGCAGACTGAATAAGGATCTTCCTGGGTTCAATCACCCAGCACTAAATGAGCGATGAGACACTCCTTCCAATCAGTATAGCCAGAAGCTTCCTGATTAGAGGTTGTTGCTCTCACCCGGTAAAAAGGGATTCATTCCAATACGATCTGAGTCATCAAAGTGGTTGGTTTCTCTGGTTCATTACGACCTAGATTGGGTGCTTCCATTCCCTTCTTACCAGACTTGGTAATGAAACTTGGTGGACTACACAAGACAAGGAACATGTATACCTTTCCCCCCGGAAAACAAACAGAAAGAAAGGCAAACATAGCTACAGTACCCACACCACTGCATGAACCGAGGAAGAAAGATTTGACTACAGCAGATATGAAAGAGGACCGACAGAGAGACAGCAAGCGGTAGCTGCCCCATCAAGACTTGGGGTGAAACGCACGCATGAAGAGCATTCAAGCTCGTGGTGATAGGAGCATGAAGGCAGTTTGAACAGAGGCCAGGCCAGAGAGCTAGCTAGAGCAGAGGTAGAGGTGAGGGAGGATAGGAAAGGAAAGGGTAATAAAGCTAGCAGCGGAGGCAATTGACCGAGTTTACTCTTATGGGAAGCAGTTTCATTCACTGATCTCATTTCCCAAGCAAAGATGGGTGCCCATAAATTATAAGCGCTTTACCCTTTCTTTACCCAGTTCCATGTACAGATTCAGTTGCATTCATTGATCCGATTGATCCACCAGCAGTAGTTCATCTTGCATCCCATGGTGTGATAATACAAATCCATATGTAGATCTAGAGCCTTTACTGAGAAGGGCGGTTGACCAAGTTCAAGTCTGAGTTCGCCTATTTAAGATCCCAATCTAATTCCAGTTGTTGGCCCAGCATTAGTATAAGCACCGGTGACAAATGAAGATTTGATACGGTACCTTTTTGTTTCTTCTGCACGTCTAATCCAGAGATGAAAAGAGAGCCAAGAGAAGCATTCCTTCCTTTTTTATAGAAAAGTCCCACAACTAAGATAGCAAGAGCAAAGGTTACTAGAGCATAGGTAGGTGCAGTTTCACCCGTCGATTAAGACCCAGTAGCATTCGTCCATTGAAGCGCCGGTTGAATAATCTATCCTTTTTCATTTCTTACCCTTTCTTCCTCCCTATCATACCCCCCTTAGCATATCTAATTGCATATCTCCCACTGCTCATTCCATCTCGCTTTCCCTGTAATCCCATCCATTTCTATCATTCTCTATCAATTTCCTTCCTTCTACCTTTTCCTGACCTGTGGATCCTTCATTTGCTTGACGCATTCCCATCCAACTAAGACCCTTTTTATCTTTTCTCACCTCTACTCCCCTCTGAGCCTAGCTTCCTCGATCCCTTCCTGGTGCCGCACCTCTCTGGGAGGTATGAGGGGGGGGTGAGCTTGTGTGCTGAACCCCTATTGATCCACCCCGTCGAGTTCGTGTATACCAATTGTTCGAGTCTAGTAGGTCGTCGGTCCTTCTGTGTTGAGATGATCGAAGAAATAATATGGTGATATGCGTGAATGAATCACGCGTTATTTCTGTCGCTGTTGGAACTAGACCCGAGATTGGTTATTCTCGAGTGATTCCATTTAGAGAGCGATGTGCGTTTGCTCTTATATAAGATTAGTTTATCGAACCAATATGAAGAGTGTGAATTAATTAGTGGACAATGACTGGGAAATGAAAAAGCTATAGGATGACAGAGGCTGAGTAATAAACCTAAGGAGGAACCAACTCACTTAGGACCCAACTGAACCTAAAGAATGTTATATATAGAAAGCGATACTCACGTGGGAAACAACCGATGAATCGAACTGAATAGGTCATGTTACAGAGCATGCTCAGCAGCCATTCGAAAACAATAAAAACCTTCGTTTGAGATTTTGACGTGTCAGACACCGAGGAAATAAGTGGCTGCTATTATATATGTAATTATGTTTTTCCTTTCTTTCTATTTCATTCTCATTCTCATTCTTTACGTTATGCCTTACGTTTAGGTAAGTGAACTCGATTTATTCCCCGCCTGAGCAGAGCTAGCTTGTCAGTATGCCTAGCCTACCCAGGCCCAGGGATCAAACAATGACGGATAGGTGACCAAGTGCCCTCTACAAGGACGGACAGGCGATCGAGTTCCCTCTACAAGGACGGATAGGCGATCAAGTTCCCTCTACAAGGAGGTAAGACCCACTATTGTAGTACGGTCAAGGGTGATGGTCAAGTAATCCAATGGTGACAGTCAAGCAATCCAATGGCAAAGGGAAATAGTCATCCTAGCCCTTCCCCTTTCTGATTAGGAGCTTTATGTTGTTCTGTGAAGCCCGGGCCCAGGGGTCAAACAATGATGGAAAGGCAATCAAGTTCCCTCTACAAGGACGGATTGGGCGTCTTGAGAAGGCAATCCCCTTTTAAGTTGGGCATCTTGAGAAGCAATTCTCTTCAGACCCACTAAGCAATTCAGAATCAAAACCTTCTTTCACGGTAAGACAAGCCATTTCGGTAAGACAAGCTGTTTCGGTAATCAAAACCTTCTTTCACGGTAAGACAAACCATTTATCACGGTAAGACAAGCCGTTTTCTTCTGATTTATGAGCTTGAAGTGCTTTTCACGGGTAGGAAGATGCTTCTTATTTATGAGTGGGTCTATCAATTGCAGCTTTATTATTGGATGCCATAGCCTTTGCTAGTGGTTTTTTCACCCTTTCTTATGTTGCAGGGTCAATAGCTTTTGGTCTTGCATGGTATACTAAAAGACTCTACTTGCTTTGATGCTTCCTTTGCTTCCTTAACTACAACTACATCTTCAACAACTGCTACTACATTACTTGTGCAGGTGAAGCTGGAACCAAGCGAAGGGATGATGGGCAAGGTAGTGGTGGTTATTCAACTTAAACTGATGTGCTACTTAGTTAACTACAGAAACAAGTGCATAATAAACATAAAAAAGAAACAGCATCGACTGGCCATATTAAACTGTGTTGTGTCAAACATAATCAAGGAAGGAAAGAATCAATGTCTCCTCTTAGGTCGTCTGGTAGAAGATGCTATGCCTCGATGAGGGAATGAAAAGAGAGAGAAGGTTATCCCTTATCTAGCTCTTTGAGGGGAAGAAATATGAGTCATCCCCTAGAGGAGCTAAGGTAAGTGCTTTCATCAGGTCTTCTGGAAGCTTTCCCGTCGATGTCTGCCCCTGAAAAAGCAGACTCGTTATTAATGGCATGAGGCATGGAAACGTTGTCGATATGGTCGAACAGCTCATTCTAATTTCATTCTTCCTTCCCGGCATGAGGGAACATCATAGTGCGGAAGACTAAGGAGGAAACTGCCTTCATGGCGTACATGTAACTGCGTCCGAGTAGAATGTTGTAGTCAAGGGGAGCATCAACAACTTCAATATCAATCAATACCATCTTTCCCTCTAGCTCGATGGGGACATTCTGATAAAGACCCTCAGGTTGGGAAAGAAAACCATCATAGGCCCGAAGGGTGATGGTAGATGGAGTCAGTTCTGGGGAACCTAACCTCCACTTGACTAGGGTGGACATGATGTAAGTGGATGCACCTTCATTAATGATACATCGATGGATGATGATATTTTTAATCATGACGGGGATTTGAAATGCAACCGATGAAGGGAGCCATGGCTCGGTGTTGTCCAAGTTGAAGATCATTAAGCATGAATCCAATGGGTCAATGGTATCCAATGCTTAAAGTAAGGCCTTCTTTTGGGAAGGAAAAGTTTGAAGGACCTCAAGTGATGACATGGTGGTATGTTACTATGCCAAGTCATCGATGATACTATAGCTATGGGCATCCCTCGCATGTGTGTTATTAGCAGTACGCTTTAGAGGTTCCTTTGGTACACGTGGTGCATGGTTGCCACTAAGGCATGGTATTTGCAAGGGACCACTTGTGAAGGGTTGGGTGCCATCGCGCTCTGTCGGGGCTAATCCATGGAAGAATTCCCCTATTCACTACCTTATTCAATGCACTAATGCTTACACCTATCGATGGAAAACATATATATGTTGCTTTCATTAGTGACTAGTTTAGAACAGTTCCCGCGGTTTCTATTCCCAAGTCGCTTATATATACAAGTCAAAAATGGGTTCGTCATTTCAGTCTATATAGAGGGTTGTAACGTGAAACTATTCATATGGTGAGGGCATTTGAAGACGTTCAAACCAATTGCTAGTACTTGGCTTGCTAGCTCTTGGGCTGGTGGGCATCTCTTGCTAGCTGGTGGGGTGGGCTGATACGTCTATTTTTTGCTTGCTAGCTACCTACAGTAATAGGAACAGGGAAGGATAGGGCCAACTTCTAAAGGACTCAATGGATTTTCTCTCTCTTGAGCGGTAGAGGCAGGTTCTTAAGCATTAGAGGAAGATTTTTATTAACCACTTCCCCACTTCAGTGGTAGAGATAGGTCCAATAAGGTCAATATTCCAGCTTTATAGGGGGCCAGGTTCACAACGGAGAATCTACCAAAGGCCATGCCACCTCACCCATCGGATGGATGAGCGACTTCATACCTTTGGTCGAGCACTCCGTACCTCACCCTACTTCATTGCTTTGGTCGAGACGAGCTAAAATATCTCCTCATGTTAGGCGAGCCAAACTCCGAACAATCTCTCAATTTGTTTAATAAGTAACTCAAAGAAGAAATCAATCTGATATGAATTGACAAGGTCAATCCTTCGCCAATGCTGCTATTATATATGTAATTATGCATTCATTCATTATATATGTAATTATGCGTTGCGGTTTCAAAACAAGAATAAGTCACACATCATGTACTCTTTGCTTTGAGGTGGCTTGCCTAGGAGAGTTTCTTTATCAGAGCCATAGAGTCAGTTACTAAAGTCATAGAGTCAGTACTACTCATAGGCTAGTATCAGTCTAACCAATATATTCCCTCACAATAGGCATAGGCTATTCCCTCTCTAGGCATAGGCTATAATTAACTGCCTCATGAACGATCTGGATATTCACACTGCCTCATGAACGATAGGCTCTTCCCTCTCTCTTCCCTACCAACATAGATTTTATTTCTTTCCAAGCCGCGTAGCTATGGGCATAGCTATCATAGCTATCATAGCAGTGCGGTCAAGGACTTGCCTAGGATATTTTATTTCTTTCCAAGCCCTTGCTATCATAGTCATCGCTCTATTAGTCATCGTAGTCATCGCTCTAATTCACCATTGCTCTTGCTACTCTTCGGGCGACTCGCTACACTCAACGGACTCTCGCCCTCAAATGCTTCAGTAAAGGACTTGCTATTCTATTTTATTTCTTGCAAGGAAAGGAATGAGTTAGCCCATCAATAAAGGTGAGTTAGCCCATCAATAATTTCTAGTCCCAGTTATCGCTAGTCCCACAAGTTGGAGTACTTGCCTCATGACTTGCCTTATTACTTGTTCTCGTAAGGAAGCCCTCCCCTTGTTCATGTGCGAGATCAAAGGGTGGAGGACTTGCCTCATGAACGATCTATTCCATCTCTCTACTACCCTTTCATAGGCAATCTAACCAATTCAGTAGTGGCAACTGATAGGCGATCTCGACTACTCATTTAGGCAATCTCGACTACCCCTCTACTACTAACAATGGCCATGCCTTCATGCGTAGACTTTATGCACGATCTATTTGCTGAACTCCTTTAACGATCTATTTGTTGAACTCACTTAACAATCTATTCTCTCTCTACTGAACAAAGGTAGTTCAAAGGCTCGCTAGTTAGGCAGTGAAAAGGGATAAAGACTAAGTCTCACAAAGACTCAAAGATAGAAGGATATAAAAGACTTCGCATAAGTATTACAAATACTAAAGATCCATAGAGCCAGTAAAAGACCCTTAAAGAAGGAAGAAAAGACAAAGAATGAAGGTCTACACCTTTACCATTATATGATACAAAGGGAGATGATACCATATATTATATCGTACCTCTTTTATAACCTGATCTGAGTGGTAAAAGAAATAAGTCAATTCGGCCATTCTAGGGTTCCAGAATCTTTGTAGGCAATGTAGATCTATAGTGACAGAAATTGTCTGCCGGTAAATACACAGTTGCTCAAGAACCTTCTTTCTGTTCTGGGCTCCGACCAACCACATGCATCCACCAAACCAACTATATTAGCCCACATCTATAATCTATATATGTTATTTCGGCTTTGAATTCTATTCTTTAGGAAATATTCTATTTGAAATTGAGAATATTCTATTTTCTATGTGGGTCGAGTCTATTATATATTTATGAACGATTGAGGGCGGGGAGAGGATATTTGCTTAAGTGGTGAGCACTCTCTACTCTCCTCGTTCTGCCCCAGCAACAAGTAAAATGAATCAATTGAAATTGAATCAATGCCTCCGAGCCATCCATCATATCAGATGAACGGTTCTGATCGTGAGATGGACTTCACTTCATTTTGTTATGAATTTCCCGGCTCTTTTACAAGGGAGTGGGAACGAAGAAAAGAGAATCCTTAATGTTCCTCTGCTTCCAGACAATCATACAATAACTATAGGCTTTCTTTCATAACTAGAAAATAGAAGAGGACAGGCTCGATAACTAGAAGAGAATGGTAGAGACAATAATCGAGGAAAAGAGKWGGAGATGYGTACATCATTCGTAGGGACTCACTTATGCATTAATTACGGGATTTTCCCATGGCATTACGGGATATAGACAAGGTTCAGGTCACTCATTTATGCGTCGAGATAGAGATCTTAGGTCGAGAGTCAACTAGAAGAGAATGGTAGAGACAATAATCGAGGAAAAGAGTAGGAGATGCRTACATCATTCGTAGGGACTCACTTATGCATTAATTACGGGATTTTCCCATGGCATTACAGGATATAGACAAGGTTCAGGTCACTCATTTATGCGTCGAGATAGAGATCTTAGGTTGAGAGTCCAAACAGAATCGTTCGTGTATTTGTTCCTACCTAGCTCCATTTATGTATGCGACAGTGAGATGATAAATGCCTCTTCTATGCAAATGCCTACCTCTATGTTCGCTTGACCTGACCTATTGATTGGGACATTGATTGGTGATTGGGAGACACCTCGACCTATTGATTGGTACATTACCTCTAGACCTATTGATTGGTGATTGGGAGAGGTCATTAATAGGGAGAGGGGAAGAAATATAGGTTATGCAGGTACTGAGATATGGCAAACTGAACAGTAAGGCCAAGTGTCTCTGTTGTGAGGGTTAATTACGTATATAAATCTTAATTATGTATATAAAAACAAATGATGTTCATAATCAATATCATAAAGCATGGAAAGAAACAGCTCGGAGTCTAACCGAAACTAAGAAAGCAAACCAACTTTCGTCTCTCGAAGAGTAGTATTTATTCGGGGTAGCTGCTTTTGTCAGGTTTTTTTCACTAAGAAAGCAAACCAGCTTTCGTATCTCCCATCGTCGCTACTAAAGGTACAGATCCATGCAGCTGTGTTGTGTGTCTAGAGAGAATACTAAGCTCATGGGACGTGTTTCTTATTTCCCAACTCCATCGAATGCTGCAATAGCTCCGGTTCAATATGAAATAAAATAAAGCAAATAAGCTAGTGTATCTCGAGGGAAGTAACCAGGTTTTTTGCAACAAATATCAATCAGGTCGAAGTAAACCGTAAAACAAAGTTCTAGATGAGGC
>JASDQU010736017.1:62957-75986 GCA_032191745.1 Picea mariana | reverse complement strand
AACGGAGTACGTCCCGAGGTCTCTTTTACTCTTGTATACTAGACTCTTTATTACTTGGCATTTATATCTAGTTATCGGAACTTTATAGTTATTGGTACCCGAATGGATTGATAGGGAGGCTTACGTACCCCAATTTATGCTTCCTCACTAGTTAGTCGTACCCGAATGGATAGGCAGGCTAGTTATGCTTACTTTCACCCTGGAGGTATGTTGATGGTAGACACGTCTTACTGGGCATATTAAGGATTCATTGAGGTGCGTCAAGTGCTTCCTTCGAACCTTGTACTCCCTTACCTCTTATATACTATAGGGCCATAACACTCCCAAGTATTCAAGTATTCATCAGTATACCCCTAGTTAGCCCTAGTTAGCCCGACTAGTTAGCCCTACTAGCTCATGCTCATTTAGAGTTACTTACTTTATGGAATAATGCCTCAGCCAATAATGCCTTGCTTATGCCTTGCTTCATTGAAGAATTAAGGTATTGGTTCTGGAGAACAATTGAGGTTCACCTGAAACCGCTATGGGAGCACAAGTATAGACACTTATTATAGGTAGTCCATAAGGTAGTCTCTTCCTCAAGTATTTGATAGATCAGTCCAGAGTGTAGTACAGGAGTGCCCTTAGGTTACCCTGACGAGAGAGTTTGTACTATACTGTTTCGCTAACCGAACCTTCAGACCATTTAGCGATCTCAGCCCATCCTAACGCTCAGACGGGCACTCACGGGCACTCAGTCATCTACGTAAGCTCATTATACCTTCCTCACCCTCCTTTGTCAGGCGAGTTGCGACTCATACTACTTATCCTTGGCCTTCCTTGGGTTCAACTTTACATCTTTAGCATCAAGATGGCCATGACTTCCTTACCAATTCTCCTTTCCTAAGAACATGCTCATTCTCATCCCTTAGAAAGGAGACCTACATCTTTAGCCCAGCTACCATTCCCTCCACAAGCTCATTAATTGAGGGGAATCAGGCATTACCATTATGGCATTGACTTTTCGGCATGACCATGAGCCTCCCTTCGGTCGGAGGGACATCCTTTAATTGTGATAAATCTTACAAGGAAAGGAGAATCTTTTCTTTTACGGTCAAGCAAAGTGTTAAGACCCGCAAACAAAGGGACCTCTTTAAGAGGGACCGGTACATTAGTGTTCCAGAAGGGACCTCTGTAAGAGAAGAGAATAGGGACCTTCCCTAGAGTTTCAGACCAGGATACCCTAGAGTGCCCAAGGACACGTTAGCATTACCATCAAGCACAAACGGGCACATTCACCTAGGGAAACTAGGAGCATTAAAGCAAGCAAGAGAGATTCTGAAAGCCAAGCAAAGAGCTTCCACCTAGGGAACTTAGGAGCATGAAAAGAACCTAGGAGCATGAAGGGAATTCCTTCTAGAAGCATTTTGTTACTACCATTGGTCGAGTGTCTCAAGATAATTACACACTATACTTAGGAGCGCTACTCTATAGATAGTTACCCACTCTAGTTATCAGAACACTCTACTTAGGAGCGCTACTCCTATGAAAGGTCAAGTAAGGTCCTGGTCCCACTTGAAATGATGCATCCTGTGCCGGCCTTCATTTTGTGCCGGCCTTATAAGTGAGTGTTTGAGGGGAAAAAAGAGAAGGGAGGATTTAGGGGAATAAAGATGAGGGATAACCAATTCAAGCTCTGCTTGGTAAGACCTTTCAGGACCTTAACTCAGGGAAGACCAGAGAGGGTGATCCCTTTAAGAACGTTAGACAATTCCTTACTTTCAGGACCCTTTTCTACAAGACGAGCCTTGTGTCTCTCAATGGATCCGTTGGGCTTAGACTTCGTTCGAGAAAATTCTACGTGAGATTAGGTTCTTACTTTGTATGAGATATCTTGTTTCGAACATGCAAGGAGCCCCATATCGACGAGACGATAGTTTTCAACCTTCACAAATTTATGGATCTTGCTATTACGACAAGCCATTAATACCACTCTTAGTCTTAACATGTTTTAATGAGGATCATGCACGTTATTCTAAGTTAAGGTAGCAGAGTCAATCGAATATCTATAGAGAGACTCTATTTTCTTTGATTTGAAGATGTCAGAGCGGGCTTTGACCATGTCTCCCGAACAATCTCAGTACATATGGCATAAAACAATTTCACATATCGAGGCCGGTATGTGATCGGGTGTTTTTCCCATCTTACAATGATGCTCGCATCTCCATCCTTACTTATATCCTTGGCATGACATTTCATATCAGAGTGGAAAGGCCAAGGAAATAAGTCAAGTGAAGTGATTTTGGCTATTTCTTTATATAAGTTGCATTGGTTTGAGGAAACCTTCCCTTTCATTCTTAGAAAGAAGTAAGTGCTGGTCATTCTTGAGAGATTTCATTACGTTCTATTATATATGTAATTACATTCTCCTTATCCCACTTATTTGTGGTCAGGCGAGCCATTCTTCGTCTCCTTTCAGATTCTTATATACGTAATTACACAATCGAATAATTGAGAAAAGAATTGATCAGTGCATAAGTAGGATCGATCAACGAGAGAGGATGCGAAAGCACGCTCGACTGTAAGAAGAGGAATTGACTTCATTTCAATACAATATCGCTTCTATTATATATGTAATTATGAATTCATGAATTATATATGTAATTTGTAATTATGCGTTCATTCATTATATATGTAATTACGCTCTCGGTTCATGAAGGAGATATGTAATTCCGATTTCCATGATCCAAGCCTGAGATCATTTCGGGATGAATTATATATATAATTATGCATTTCTTCCCTCATTACGCTTTTTCCTTCCCTTAACAGGCAAACGGCCTTACGGCACCTTCGCCGAGGAAATAACTCGATGTAATTACGTATATAATACATTGACCTTGGTCGCTCACCGATGGGTGATTCGTTCCTCTCCCTTTTTGGGTCGAGTCACTTAACGTACCTCACCTACACCTACTTAGGGTGAGTCACTAATCATACCTCTCCCTTTTTGGGTCGAGTCACTTAACGTACCTTTGGTCGAGCACTCCGTACCTCGCCCTCTTTACTCAGGTGAGCCATCCTTCCTCGACGATAGAAAAGCAGAGGACGTGGCTGATGGGACGCAAGGGTCGCCTTAGCAACGAGGCTCGAGGTGATGGGATGTTATGAGAGAAAGAAAGATGATGAGATGTGCGGGCTGAACTACCTGAAACTCCATGCCCTACCACGAAATGAAAAGAGTGGAGTTGTGCTGTGTTGGATTTTTTGGGGCGGAAACTATATGCATCCAATTTGTTCGTAGGGGGAGACAGTCTAGAAACTTGGCAATGTGCATTGTCGCTGAGAGTTAGAGCACCCCAAACAAATTGATAAGGCCAAGAGAGTCACTACAAGCAAGTAAGTGAGCTGGTGGAAGGATGATCGGCCTTCAATGCCCTTCCTTAGTTCACGAAGTCTTATCCCAATGATTCACTATTGTCCCTTAGCTCAGTCAGAACCTTCTTTGCTGGGGTGGGGTTTTCACTTTATTTCCCAGGGCCTTCCCTTAGCTCAGTCAGGACCTTCAGGACCTCGGGCCACCTTGTAAATCAAAATTCACTGTATTGGTGGGTTGTGTAGGCTTTCTTTATTGATTGCCTATTCCACATTCCAAAGAAATAAAGTAAAGAATGAATACTCCCTCCCCTCTTGTGCTATTTAAACCTATGATCTATGGGTAGATAGATGCCCAGTGAGTGAAGTGTCCATTCATGTGATGTCGCGGTTATGATTGGTGTAATGATATTCTTGTAAAGTCAAGACCAGAAAGAAGCCGTATCCTGCTTCTCTTCATCGCAACTGGACAGAGTTTCGCCCCTGCATTTCACGGCCAGAAGATCCCCTAACGATGACGAAAGAAATTATCTATGTGAAAATTAGGTTGAGTAGCCTAATAGGCTTCTCTAGGGATTTACTTTCCGTTGTTATTCTGGGCGAATGGCCTGGTCTTTCTTCCTTTCCCCCAGAAAAACACTTGCTACGCTACGGCATGGATGCATGCGAAATAAAATAGTCCTGACTGAAATCTGAAGGGGAAGAGGCCTCAGAAAAGAATGTAGGTAGGGCTCTGCCTGCCTCCTATTGATTGAGTAGCCTACCTCTCAAAGAAAGATGACACATAGATGTTGAAGAAGGCCTACCTTTCTATAGATATATCTCTCATGGGAAAAGCAACAAAGAAGCAGGTAAGTTATTCCCTTTTCCATTACTTCTTTCCCCAGAATGGGATTGGATATCAGCAGGTAGAGGTCATCAACATAGGTAGGCGGTTTAACCATGGGAGCAATCTACAGGGCTCTCACCATGACTCTCTCTCCTATCCTCTGCATCCCTATGCATGCATCGAGTAAAGGCCCTCACAGCAAGCAGCAACACCGTGTATTAATGAAACCCCCACTGGGAGGTACTGACATATTCATTCCCTCACTTATAGCATGTTATTCTATATGAAAAGCATGTTATTATTTGAAGCTATTCATTCCATTAAGGTGTTGAATGCCCAGGATTCTATAGGGTGGGGGAATTCATAGTAGTAGGGGATTTTTTTATTGCATATATAAGATCTTGCTCGCCAGGCGATAATATTAGTTGGGTTCCCGAGGTGAAGGTTTTAATCGCCACCTTTCTCTCTTGAATACAAGGTACTTCTGAAGGTGCCAACTATTGCTATCAAGTTTGACTCGCTTGAGTCTACCCCTATTATTACTTAAGCTCCTCTTTTCTCTTCATAATATATAAAGAGAAGGAGGCCTAATTCATTTCAAAATTGATCATAAATAGGTTGAGGAGACCCTTAAATTAATATACGGTTAAGCCACTCACACCTGAAAGATAGGGTTGAGGGGCAGCGCACTGATCTTCACTTCCAAGCCCTTAAATAAGAATCGAGAGGCAACCTTCCAACTTCTAACGCCTCCTACTAAATGATCGAGAGGGGCTGGCACATGCAAGAATCAATCCAAGGTACCCTTACTATTATTATCGTTTCCCACCTCTCTATATAAGCATGTTTAGCCGGCTCACCCACCCGTAAACAAAGTATGGAATTAAGCGATAACTGTTGAATTGCCTTATTCATTAACGTGCTTCCCCCTTATTATAATGGTTGGAATACTTATTATTATGATTTAAGCTTACCCGCCCCACTATTATTAATTCCAGCCCTGAAATTTGATATAAAAGGCGGACTTGATGGGATAAAGTCGAGTAGGGTTCGTTAGTAAGGTTGTATAACTGTCATAAGAGGGCCCCCGCAGCTGATGGGTGCCCGCTGCTGGTGTGGTGTTCATGCGCCACTGCTTATAGGTGGGGGATGGCTTCCTTCCTTCATAGGGATAGTTGGCAGAATGCATGAATTTTCCTGGGATTGATGAACCAGCAGAAAGCACAATGGTTCCAGCATATGACCCAATACGAGATACACTCTCCCTCCTCTCTCTCTCACTCTTATGGTAAGTAGGCCTGGGAATAAAATGAGTGCCGAGATTACGGATCCTAAAAAGCCATCATTAATACTTCTGAGAGGCTTCTCAGACTACTGCCCTCAGTGCTTAGGTATCAACAATCATGACAAGGCAATGAAGCAGGCCAGAGAATTTAAAGAAGCTAAGGCGGAGCTGGTGGCCTTAAAAACAAAGTATGTAGGAGATGATTCTGAACTTACCAAGAGGGATGCCAGAATTGTTGAGTTTCAAAAGCTGCGGTGCGAATGCCAGCAATAAAAGAAGTTCTTTTGTTGATCTTTGAAAAGGCCCACATAATAAAAACAAGCTTTGATGAGTCACCATAAATGAGACTATGGAGCGTTCATTTTCATTATTGGGTGGGGGGGGCTATGACTAGCAGGAAATAGATTGATTTCAGCCTGCCTGTCTTCATTCTGAGGGAATCAATTGCTCCCCTGACCTGACAACGGAGGGGCCTGACCTGTCTTCCAGGACCTAACCTATCTTCATTATATTCTCTTTTGTGATTGAAGGGAGCTAAGTAACAACCTTGCCTTCTGACTTGCTTTGGTTTGGCCTGCCTATATGAGTTAGTGTATTGGTTAGGGCCTAGGAAAAAGGGCCTATCCACCTTCACTTGGTTAGAGACCGTCAACCAGTGCCTGTCATTAATACCTTTCCTTTCCGGGGATTATGGGGATTCTATTACATAGGGGATCTCCCACAAATAACTCAATGCCCAGAGCTACGTGAGGTCCCGAAAGGTTAGTTTGGCAATAAAAGCAGTAGGCAAGCCCCACCCAAGTTAGGGAAAGGCAGAGCTATTTGATACAGTTTCAAGCCCAACATTATTAAAGTATATGAAAGAAAGATAAATAAAGGAATTATGCATATAAAATAGATAAGAAGGGCTCTCCCGGGCGAAGCCCAGACCAAGAAGCAATATGGGTCAGTGTGCTGTCATCGAAAACCCAAAGAAACCAAATAAATAATAGTGATTTTATCTATATCTTTGTCTGTGTCTCTACTGGGTAATTGACTGGTTCTTACACGGGCGGGGATGCTAGTGAGACTCAATCTACTGGAATGGGGAAGGATGCAAGCACTGGCTCAGATGCTAGTGGATCAATAACTGGTTCTAAATATGGAAGGGATGCGGGCTATGGAACTAGGGGATCTCCGAATGGAACTTACTCCACCACTGGAGAATCCTCTACCTTTGCCTCCGCCTATGCCTTTGTGTTTGATGCTTTCACTTGATAAAATGCATCTGCTTATAGATTCTCCAGTTGCAATTCGAGTAGCAGATCTCATTGTTTCAAATCCAATTCTAGATCGATATCTATAGTGCGTTTAAGATGTATAATCCAAAAAGGTCAAGGCAGGTGACCTCATTGACCTAGAACCACCAAGAGCAAAAGTGGGTGATACACCAAGGGAAAAGGTAGGAGAATAAGAGACAAAGAAACCTAGAGAGGTGTGGGCCTGAAATCCTGTTCCATATCCTTAGCCGACGACAGATCGCGATGAAGATCCTTTTTATGGTCGAATGGAAGAAGTTCCGGGTGTTTACCTGGAATCAGCACCCGTGGTTTCATTTGTTGAAGCACGGGAAAGACATCACTTCTAGCCACTCCACCATATAGCTTAGCATCTCTTCTCTTTGTTTCTTTGAGCCAGATGGAGAATCTCTTGTTGAGCTGGATGACAGAGAATCTCATTTATATAGGGCCAGGTTCTCTTTAAGATGATAGGTAAGTAATCTCTTTGTTAAGCCAGGTGCTTCAATTCTCTAAGCTAGGTGGATAATATACTTGGTTATATAAGCCCCGTGATCTGTGTTTAGCCAGGTACATTGGACTATAGAGTCTTTATTGGGGGTGAAAGGTTGGACTACGGGAACTACGGTATGCACTACGGTATGTTTTGATTTACTTAAATTGGAATATGCGCTTAATCTACAGAATTTTATCTTAATCTATGGGTTATACTGGCTAATACGGGCTATTGGTATGGGTAAATATGAACTATTGGTGTTTTCTATACAGGTAAATGCATGCTTTAAGGCTGAACTACAAATAAGCATGGACTTTTTATATTCTTTTTCTCGTATAAATGAAACCAGGCGTAACATCTTTTACTCACCAGCTAAACTAGTACTTTGTCTGGCTATTAGTGCATTGTATAGCTGTTAGTGCTTGTCTGGCCCGATCTTAGTGTTTTCTTTGTGTTCTCTATGGTTCAATACGAGTTTGTGTTTTCTATGGATCAACTACAGTCAATCTATGGGMTAATCTATAATAGGCTATTTACGTCTATGGGAGATAGTAAGGTAGGTTARGGATAGAAAGAGAGTGGAGGGGCTTTCAGCAAGCACTATAGTAATGGATTTGATTTACTTTTATTACTTTTATAGGAGTCTATTCATTCCTTACCTAAGCTACATAGCCCATTATTGCAGAGCTAGTTTACCCCATTGATCAAGTTACAGAGCCCTTCCCAATCCAGAAGCTTCCGTTGAAGAACCAATTGATAGAGTTTGACCCACATAGGGGGAAGAAAGAAAGGCAGAGGTAGCGAAAGCATAGACAACAGAGGTCAAAGTAAAGGCATAGATAGGACCAGTAGATGGTTTTCCTGTTGTTATAGAGCCTATTACTTTTACAGCAAAGGCAACAGAGTCAAAGGTAAAGGCATCATAGGCATCCGAGCTGCAAAAGAAGAGGTTTAGGACCCAGTTGGAGATTCACCCATCGAAGAGCCAGTTGAAGCACTTGATTCAGAGCCAATTTCAGATCTTACAGTCCCAGAACCTCCAATAGCAAAGGCAGAGTCATAAGAAATTGCATTGAAACCAGCACAAATAGTTGGATCATCACCATCAGTAGCAGTCGTTTCAGCACCATCAGTAGCAGTCGTTTCAGCACCATCAGTAGCAGAAGAGTCAGTAGCCGCTATCCAAGTCTATGTCCAAAGAGAGTGTTTGTCTAAAGAAAGCGCATCTATGGTTGAACCAACTAACTGAGTTTACCTAGCAGCAAATATAGCCGAGGCTACGACACCAACATATTTGATAGTTACAAAGGTAGCAGTTGACTCCGCACCAGTAGAAGCAATAGATATAATAGCAACAGCACTTTATTCTATTGACCAAGTGAAAAGAGTACCCCTAGCACCTCGCCCGACGTACCCTCTTGTCCCGGCTTTCCTTCATCCAGAGACAGAGCCAATTCGAGATAAAAATCGAACCTCAGTAATTGTTTGATAAGCAGCATATTACCAAGTAGTAGTGGATAAAGCAATAGAGTAAGCATCTCTTCCTGTTATTCAATATCCTTTATAATGTTTCTTTAATCGATGTACATTCCGCTCTGTTCCATCTTTTGGTACATGCTCTCCTATTCCGGGATTATGTACATACCTACCTAGTTCCGATAAACGTGTATTCTATATTACCAATACTTTGTTCCGAGAACAAGAAATACCTATGGTGTATGGTGGCCGCCCCCCCCTCTCTGGAGTCAATGCCGGGTCTCTTTCATCCCTGGGTGAAGTTACTTTATTTGCGCGGGCCTTGTTGGCACTTGATGACGATGGATCAACTAGCACTAGGTAATCGGGGTAGACTGCCTTTGCTATTACTATCTTTGTTTATGATGCTAGTGAAGATACTCGCTTTAGATCTTATGCTTAAGCCATCATAGCCTTTGTCTCTGTTGCTTCTGAGGTTCACCTTACCTTAACAAGTTAAGGTAAGTATCGATCAACTTAATCTTGGATTGTGGGCACTTAATGCGTGCGGAACGGGTCCCACTTAATCCGCGCCTGAAGGAGACGGATTTTCACCTGGATATGGGACTGGAATTCTTTCTGGAACCCTGCCCGGGGAAGCCTATGGTTCAATGTATATAATGACTGCCTACAGAATATATAACGCCTATACTATGATAATATTCTAGTGTTTGTAGGGCAACTGGTTAAATGGGTGAAACCGCTACCGCCTATCCGGCTGATGGGTAAACTAAGTCCACCGTATCTCTAATGGGATCTGGAATGGGTTCTGCAATCGATACTACCACCCTTGCTTCTGCTCCCATCTATGCCTTTGCTGGGCGAGGTGTTGGCTCTTTAACTCAATCTCGAACTGCCTCTCTTTGGTCCGTACCAGCTTTGGGTCTTGTATGGTCTAAATATATTGTAGCCTTTTGTCATAAGCACTATTACAAGCTCTTCTATTAAACTTGCGACATAAGGGGCCAAGATATAATGCACGTAAAGTAAAGACTGGTGTCGGTGTCCCTACCTTACAGGTCGTTAAAGGGTAAAGCCGAGGTAGAGTATCTGTCCGGATATGTATCTATCCTATCCTGGGAAACCAGATATTCTCTTTCCTGCGTTTTGCAACTGAGTTAACATGTGGATTTCAAACTAAATATCGATCCGAAACCGGGGAAGTAGTTTTAGGTGCGGACTCACCATTTGTGTAGGCTCTAGTAGTAAAGGCAGAGGGGCTACAACAGCAGAGGTAAAGGAACCACCAAAGATAGAGGTAGCAACATCAATGCCACCAGCATGGATGGGTGACCAAGTTTCTCCTTAAGCAGTTCCATAAGCATTTAACCGAGCAAAAACACGTGTTCGTTTACCCATATCCACTTTACCGAGTCTCACTAGCAGCTGATCTGGAACCAGAACCAGGGGAAGAAGCAAAGGCATTAGCCAAGGCGGGAACAGTAGATTCAGAAGCGGATGGCTCACTACCCCTTGCCTCACTACCCCTTATACCTTAGAGTAGTATAGTAGTAGTTTCCCATTCTTGCTTACCCATTGCCCTATATATACATTCCAGCCTAGTTTCTTCTATTGACTAAGTCTTCCAGAGCATGGATCGGGATTGAAGCATGGACAGGGCCTTTATATCCCTTACTCGGGCAAATTACCTAATGTGTCCCAGTGCTTTTACTGCGTTCGCCGACATAAGATTTTTTTTCTTAGTGAGCTGCAGATCCATATGCAGGTATAAATACAGTTGGAAATAAAAAAACTTTCAATCTATATCCATAAGTAGTGGGTGACTTGGTTCCAGTAGCAGAGGTAGTAGCATAGCTAGGGCCCGCATCTATGCCGGTTTACCTTTTCTCAGTGATCGATTCTCTTGATTCAGCGGGGGAAACTTGTGCTTGGCTATATATGATGTGTAATAAGAAAGGGCTTTAACAACCTACGGATTCTACTGATATAACCAAATAAGAGGGAGACAGGGTTCGAACCTGCAAATTCCAAGATGACCAATAAAGATCATTCGGTCATATACCGACAGCATGAACTCCCTCTTTTGGTAAGCAGTTCGGTGAACCTTTAGCATAACGCCTACTTCTGCTATGTGGACTCAAATATGGGGCTATTGAGCATCACTAAGCTCACACCATAGCTCTGAACAACCCGAGGACACTAGAGACACACTGCTGACAGCATCAGTGGATTCAATATCCACTTTCTCTAGATTGAACGAAGAACTAATAAGCTATGATGGCAGACAGCAACATAGTCTGCTATTAGCTTCATCCCCTTATAAAACGCAGTGCCAACATCGGGCCAGAATCATTTGGGTGAAGGAGCATGGATACCACTAGTGAGTCAGGGGATTGAGAGCAACATTGAACCGTAACAACCTTTATTAATCTAGTCATGCTTATGCCCATCAAAAAACCTACCTAGCTTTCACTTATGCATTGGAGCGTAGTTTCAAGATGCATCTCGGCAGGTCCCTAACTAGGAGCCGGGTCAAATTGTACCCTTTCTTTATTAAACCACTCTGGCTAATAACTACTACTTATCCTAGCCAACCCACCTAATATATACCATATAGTATATTCGGCTATACTGATTCCTCCAATTCAATCAATTCAATTGCGCCATGTAGCATTTATTCAAACAAGCGAACCCGCCTTACCTGCCTTACGATACGTCCGAAAACAAGTATAACATGCGGTTCGATCATGATTGGATTTTTCCCCACCAACTGGTTTACTGGGGGGGGGGAGGGAAAATGGACCAACCCAATCAATCTTTGTTTCTATATATCCCTCGATCGAATCGAATGACCTCAGTCTCTTGCCCGTCTATAAAAGTCCCGATGTTGCCCGCAGTTGGCTGCCCGTGCACTCACAAGTGGTACACCAGAAAAATTCTAGTGCTCTCATCCTATATATATTTATATATTTCCCAATATTATTGAACCTAACAAAACCAATAGGCTCGGTCTTGCCTTGCTCGACACCATGGAATTGATTCTATTATACGTATCAAATCGAGACACTATCTATTATATGAGTAATGAAGAAACAAAGATGCTTCGTGATCACCTATGGATGGAGGGATAGGCACAAACCCAATCCACTTTTGCTCATCGTGGGGCTTAGGTGAATCCCCCTTTCTCTAGCTACTCGGATAGGTAGAGAGAGATTTCAATCAGTTTGCTTTCCTAGCTCTGTCTGAACCTCAATAGCTGCACCTGAACCCGCTGCTTGGCCGATCGAAAATCTGTCACGAATCCGAATCTGCATGCTTTCATTCATTCTGGACCTCGAGATCGATCCCGTCGTTATGTCGATGCCTGCCAAATCTATCTTTCTCCATTTCCCGAGTGACCTGAACGAGTAGAAAGGAGTGCTCCCTACTTTAGTCTTATAGCTGGCGCATCGATAGATGATAGTTTATTTGATCTAATGGGTTTAGTCCCTAGCCTGAATGAATAGAGATTTTAAATCTTCAGAAATAAGTGGTGGGTGTTGGACCAATGCCCGAAGAATGAGGAGATGGTAGATGCGCGCTAATTATCATTTCCGATTCAGACTCCCCCCAATATTTGTTAAGGCAGTAGACATTAAGTATTAGGTTAGGCACCTTACTAAGAAATCCCTGGGGTGCACGTGGTTGCATGCCTTAGTTAGTCAAATTGTTGGGTGGGTAGGAAGGGCGCTTTGATTCACTATGCTATCCATGCTCAGTTATAACATCTCCCATTTCCCAGGAGTCCCCCCTTTTCTATATAATTGGAGTGCAGTGCATCGCGGGGGTGGGAGCATCTAGTAGGGAAAGGGGTCGTAGGCCCCACCCACCCTATACTGTGGTAACGAATAGCATCGTCTCCACTTGACTCTGGCCGATCAAGATGCTATTACAACATTTATCTCTATTCAAACCCAGATGTTGACGAAAATCTAGTTGAACTGGCATTTTAGAGAGATCGAACGCCTGCATAAGGTCATCGGGATGGTCAAAAGGTTCCGCAAACACCCTATCGTCCCCATTGGCTGCCCATGAAAATCTAACGTAGATATTATAGGCCTTCACCCAATAACCCAGTTGATAGGATTGGCAATAGCACAGCAATCCCCCGTCCATATAGGAAAAAGAAAGTACCATATCCTCTTCACTATAAGGGGTGGCCATCAGCCCTCGACAAGGAAACTTGGGTTTCAACCTCTCATTAAGAGACTTTCTATATAGTTTTACAAACCCGTCTATTTCCCAATCTAGTTGAGACGGCAATGTGCTAGGGGAT
>JASDQU010736017.1:6752-17803 GCA_032191745.1 Picea mariana | reverse complement strand
TCCAAGAACAAAGCACGTCTATAGTCGAGCCTCACCAGCAGCTGATCTGGAACCCTTCCATTATAAGAAGACACTAATTGATATACACCATATGATCCAATCAACACTAATCGAGCATGCGAGCACTAACCAACCAAACTCATCTAATCCACAAGCATCCATCCACCTTGTTGCTACACCCATCCACTTGCACTCATCTTGCTATCCGAATCTCTGTAGAACACACGCATGAAATACCACCCGTCAATCACGCTAACTACCTGCCCCACTATGTATTTCCTAGCCATTCTAGCCCCTTATATATAGTTCCTTTGAATTAATCGATTGGTCCATTTCTTCATACCCAACTACTGCAATATTCAATCTTGAAGCAAAGGACACAACACCCACATCTTCCAAAGGAGGTTATAGATATTCCCCATCGGGGGAGGCACCAGTAGAGGCTCGAGTGGCAGAGCCAGATGCATAACCAGTAACTTCAGCAGCATACCTTCCAGATCGAGATAGAAACCTAGCAGCATCAATAGCATTACTAGTAGATACATATATAGCATACCTAGGAGCATCTAATAAGGCAGAGGTAAAGGCGGCATAGCCAAGAGGATCCATAAGTGGTGCATCATAAGCAAGGGTTGTGGTACCATCTCCAGATCGAGACCCGTATCCATATAAAGACCCGTAGCTACTAGCAGGAGATGTAGCAATAGAGTAAGCATCGGTATGAGTAGTTCCCGGTCTGGGTTAAGCATCCATTGATTAAGCTATTGATGACTCAGTTGATCCCGTTGATCCAGTCGTTGAAGAAGCAGTTGACCAAATGAAAGTAGCAGTAGCTAAGGGGGTTTACCCATACCTAGTAGATGATCTAGTCGACTCTATTGATCCAGTTGAAACATCTGTTGAACCAGCTTCCCTTTGCATAGATACATACCCATAGCCTACAGAGCCCTACCATACATACCCATACCCTACAAGAGCAGTAGCAGAGGCGGATGCGGAAAATCCAATTAGATACAATGCATTCATACGATTTGACTAAGAAGAAGTAAAGCACGCAGAAGCACAGGCATGAATGGCATAGGTAGTAGGTAGTAAAGAGCGCCCTCATGCTATTCCTACGAGTAATTATTAGGCACATGATCTTTTCCCATATCTCACCCGACATCTTCCCTGCCAGTTCCAATTTCATTTCGATATCCATCACCTCATCCATAACCCCTTATTCCGGTCCCAAATGGATATTTAGTTCAATAGCCATGCACCTATGATCCAATGCTAGTTGTTGAATCATAGCCAGTCACCCGAGTGGGAGCAATTGAACCAACGCCAGCTTATGGACCAATGAAATATTACAGAGCTAGTATGAAAGCATGTATTTACTACCCAGTGAAAGCATAAAAGAAAAAGGCTAAGCCTCTGGTAACGGATAAAGAAAAAGGCCTAGTGCTGGGTGACCCCACATAAGCAAGGATGGAAGTACCAAATGCAGGTCCTGATAACCTCCACTTCTGCTCCCTTTTGTTCTTAGTAAACTATATCTGGGGCAAGGAACTTTGCTGCGGGATCAAGGTAAACAACCAAATCAATAGGTTCTGGGACTGGAATTGGATCTCTATCTGGCTAAGGGGATGAAACTAGATTACTAACGTCATCAATTGGATATGCGGCTGAAACCACTAGATCTGGCGCTCCTGCCTTCCCCGATGCTCTCTCTACTTCTGGTGCCTCTGACCTAGCTATGGGTTCTGCATATAGAAGATCTCAAACGAAAGGCTTTAAAACTTACCAATATTCTCTAGATAAACTCGCTCGGTCAACCGGGTCTGCCTCCGATGTCTTTGCCTCTATTGCTGGTGGGTAAACAGGTTCTTATTCAACATGGGTTACAAGATTTCAAGCAGGCTTTGCTCGCCTTCTCACCAAATATATCCATATATAGTACTGATGCTGGTTGGGGTTGTGCAAAGATGGTAAGAAGTGCTTGCTATTTCTAAATCATACAAAAACAAAGGCTCGATAGAGAAGATACGGCATGGCATAATGAAAAGGTGCTTCCTAAAGAAGATCAAAAAGAAGGGTTTTAACGCTCGACCATAGGGGAGAGGATCATTTAGCTCTTGTCCAAGTTACTTATTGATGAGGGGGGGAAAGGATTTGTGTGGATTTAAGAAAGCTAAATGCTATGACCTTGAATGATCTTTTTCCATTACCTTTCAGTGAAACTATAGTAGAGGATGTAGCTGGGAGCCAGGACCAGTTACAGATCCATACCTTCATGAGCAAGATGAAGATTCGATCTTTCATGATAGAGATAATGAGTTGAGTGAAAGGGAGGAAGGAGCTGTTCTTTCTCGTGATTCAGAGGTTTGTGATCATGATTCAGTTCCAGATGATCGTGATGCTCATGGTTTCAATTCCTGATCGAGACCCAGAAGCAAAGGTAGCAGAGGCTAGAGAAGTTTCGGTACCGATTGTTGATCCGACAGCACTAGCAGCATACCTAGCAGCAATACCAGCAGCAGAGCCAGAAGAAGGTAGGTAGCTATATAGAGCAAAGTAAACAATTAACCAGTAATAGAGCTGTAATCATACCTACCCACAAGCAATCTCACAAGCAATAGATCTATCCCTCACTCAAGCTATCAAGAAAGAACTGTCCAATAATGCTTCCATCCACTACCTTGTATCGCACCTACCAACCAATACCGCTAGCTAACGAACAAGCTATATCACCGTCCACTACTGCTTCTATCACTGTCCACTACACCGACTTCCAATAACCCTCTATCCGCTATGCGTCCTATCGTTAAATAACTAACTAAGATACTCTACGATCCTTTTAGGCACTTATCATGCATTTTATTATATATAAAATAGCCTCTCCTAACTTCCTCCCTTTGGTCTGGTACCTCCCTATAGATTGGGAATTCACTCCCTTTGGGCGGGCTATCACCTCCCTTATATTGAAAGAGTTTCGATAAAGTAAAGGATTTGAAGGTTTATTTTGATGTAGATAGGTTTCACCTGTGTTTGTTGATTGAGAATGCACAGGAAGAGATGCTTCGAATGAAGGAAGCACATGAGTAAGTGAGATAGCGATCGATGGAAGAAATACATTGTTATAGTTTGGAAGCAATACATTGTTATAGTTTCCGAACAAATGACTTAATTGCTTGCTCGACGCCTGTTGGGAGCATTTCATTAAGGGGATTGGGTCTCCATTATATATTCTATTATTGGGGAGGGATATAGATTATTACCTAAGCACAGGCAGGAGGGATGAATAGACCCAAGCTTGCAAGTACAGGACATGCGAACCGGAAAAGGTTGGAGAAGGAGGGGGAGAAGGGACCTAACTATTCTCTATTTCTTCATGGGCCCCACCGAATAGAAAGATAGGCCTGCCGCTTTCTATACCATAGTTGCTTGCCCGAACCAACCAACATAGGGCCCTACTCAGCTAATGGGGAGGTGGCTTCGAAGATTATCCGATATTCAACGATTTTTCTACGTGATTTCCCCGACAACTTCCGATCTGTGGCCGAACTATAGTTAAGAACCACATTAAAACAAACGGGGTTTGGAAGAATCTAGTTGATCTGAAGCGAGGAAAATACCCCTTCAATATCAATAGAAGGTATTAACAACTTATATAAATAAATATTTTTTCATGTTTCATGTCGCACTATAGAGGATAGGGCTCTTTATCTAGTAGGGGGCCAGGTCTAAAGGTCGGTTCTCAAAATATGAATCTCCTTGTAACACCTTAACAAATATTGCTGCGGAGAATCGATCGAATCTACCAGAACTAATATCTTTCCTTCTCTTTCATCTATCCCTTGAACTCCAACCTTTCCTTCCAGTCATAGAAAACTCCTATCCGTCCTACCCTATAGATAGTAGGCCTCTCAACAACCATCTATCCAGTCATTCCTTGTTCCCCCCAGCTCGGCCATTGAAAAACCCCTATAAATGAGAAAGGGCATTCTTTAAGGCTTGTAAGAGAGAGAAAATGGATTTATTTTTATATAAAGAAAAACTTCTCCTTCCTTCTTCTCTATCCATCAATAATAACTACCATGAGTAGGGGGAGAGTACTCCCTCAATCCTCCATCCCTTATATGAAGAAGGGTTAGGAACGAACATTATTTGGGATTCTCATTAGGGACGTGGGGGGATGCTTTCATGCATTCATGGGTTTGGATACACATTGAATTCAATTGATTCCATACAAATCGGATATCATGAGTCAAAATACTAATACCCAGATGGACTCATGAAAATACGCCCTACTATAAATAAGGCATAGAGATGGAGCGGGACAAGCCGGGTGAATAAGTTAAGTGGACGAAACGGCTCATTGGCAGGATTTATTCCAGAAGCAGGGATTTCTATTGCCTGCTTTCCCACAATTGTTCATGCTCAGAATGGTTGTTCATTACCATGTTGGTTCACCCACTTAAGCCCAGTGATCAGGTGGTAGTGGGAGGCCGTCCCTATAGATAGTAGGGCTCGACCTCCAACCGTCGGTCACCAGGCAAGTTCCCTTTCTCACATGGGCCTCTCCCTTCTAAATGATTAATTACCTTGAACCATTGTTCTCCTCTCTGTAAGAAGACAAAGCTCATCGAACAACAGCTTTATCATATCAGATAAAGTTAAAAACAAACATGAGATACATGGGTAGGATCAACAACACCTGAAAGACAATCAGTACCAAAAGAACTCTTCGCATTCTCAACCCAATAGAATTTTATAATAAACATCCTTGCTCCTCCTTTCGCCCTCCTTCTTCATCAGGATCGTCGTTGGATTCTTCATTGTTTTGGAACGTAAGGGGCAGATAACCGAAAGGAGCATTACGTGCACTTCCTTTTATACGAGCATCTTATTTCATATATATGACTAGAGTGCTAATTTCATATATAAGACTAGAGTGCTAGCGGGGAATTTGCATTACCTCGCCCAGGACTTAGCGGGATATTCAATGTACCTATCTCAGAAAACCCTCCAGCATCTAACCTACCCGAGCTCATTATTCAAGACGATGAGGGGAAATTTCTTTTGAGCGATGGGTTGCTCTCAAATTAACCGAGTGAGTCCTCAAAGAAAGTGGGGATGGCTTATCTTAATATGTGGACCTGAAATGATTACTTGTCCGTGAATCCAAATCTCGTCAGTTGATTGATCCAATCTCACCAGTTGATTGATCCAATCTCTTCCATTAACTTATACAATCTCCTCTTCTGATCTCGTAAGTCCACCGACATGGACTATCTAAGTTTCAAGAATTAATTGGATAACCTCTTCCTCTGGTTTCCAATTACCTCTTCCCCCAGGTTTCCAATTACCTCTTCCTCTGGTTTCCAATAACCTCTTCCCTCTGGTTTCCAATTACCTCTTCCCCCCAGTTTCCACTTATATCAGATCTAATAGACTTTGCTTTTGGGTTTTGATCCTCGGGCTCGGACATGTCGTAGCATCTCCCCGCTATAGCTCATCTTCCCTACTAATGTTACGGGGAACTTTTCTCTGTGCTATGGCGAACTTGAACCCGTCGCTACATTTCCCCCGTCTAGCTTATCCTTCTTTCTATTGGGGGTTTCTCTTCGAGCTCGGGCTCCAAATAACACTTAAGGCTCAGAAGAGAGATCCTAGGATGGCTCCTCCTCTTAGAATGGGACCTACCATCAATGGTAGAGTTTTCTGGTGGAAGTTTAACTTAATGAGGAGAGGGCTCGATTAGTTTCCCTCAATTTCAATATTGTTGGGACATCATCTGAGATGTCAATACCAACATCATCTGGGACGACAATGCTTACATAATTAGGCACATTAGCATGTTCGCATAGTTTGGGAGATTTTCTTTTTGCTTTTATATGAGAATATGCTTTCTGCCAGGGCTAGGCGGTTTCACGATTGCTTTTTGTCTCAACGCAGTAGGTCTTTTACGATAAGGGTGGGCGAAGCGTTACAATATGATGGATTCTCGTTCCCCTTCCTCCTCCTCCTATCAGTAGATTAGGAAAATGTAATGAAATTTGATAAACGTTGTTTGTTTCCCAAAGTTTTCCACTTTGCATCGCCTAATCTATAAATTAACCCTTTTGGGCTATCTGACAGTGTGGTATCGACAACCGGTGAAAAACGGTATTCTGAGTTTGGTTCACGCTCCCTATCGCCCCCATGTTTAGGTTCGACCCGTATTTGAAGAAGCACTATCAKTTCCTCAACAATTAGAATCTATATACRCATTTACTCTTTTTCCATTATYGTGCGTCATTACATGCAACATCCATTAGGGAGTTAGTCGGTAATCAATTACCAATACACCTTTTTTCATTTGATGCAACATCTAATCTATTAGGGAACTAGCATATATTAKGGAACTAGCAGGGACTTTATTATGGATACGCCTTCCCTTTCAATTATGTTTTATCACTTTATGCCACTTCTATTAGGGAACTAGCTTGGAAATTTGACTGAGTTTTTTATTTTGTATCACTTTATGCCACATCTATTAGGGAACTAGCCAGGAGATTTCACTGAGTTTTTACCTTTTTGGATTTAGTTAGGGAGTTCTGTAGTGAGGCTTCATCAATTGATCACCACATTGATGCAACAAACTGACCAGTAAGTCCGTTGTGAGGCTTCGCCGAGTGAGAAGAAACCCAATGCTTACCCTTGCAAGCTTGGAGACCCTTCCCTTTCTTAGGGATTGGGACGCAGATGGGGATGATTTTTCTTTCAGACCCTTCCTTTATTTCCTCATTACATCCTATAGCTTTAAAAATAGAATGTAATGAGTGTTACATTCGCTGTGTTTGAACAACAACGAGTGGGGATTTTACATGATCTTTTTTCCCATCAACTGAGAAGAACACGGTTTTGAGGCTTCGCCGAGTGAGAACAAAACCCAATCCTTACCCTTGCAAGCAAGGAAAGAGATAGAATTCAAGTGGTTTTGAGGCTTCGTTGACTGAGAAGAACATCGATGCAACAAACTGACCAGTCATTCGGGTTTTAGACTTGGCCTATTGAGAACAACAACGCAAGTGCTAGTGGGAATTTGCTTTATCTCGCCCATCACTTAAGGGAATTGCCCTTACTTTGTGCATGACTTACTCCCCTGCATGCTTACTTACCGTAGAGACGTAAGGTGATACATGTTCCTCATTACATCAGATAACTTGAAACACGAGAATGCGATGAATGTTATACCGGACTTCACAGAACAACGACTAGGCTTACTCTTTTGTTGGGCCATTGTATTGTTTCCTTGGGCCATTAACGGATTGCTGCCACAATCCTAGCACGAGCTATAGAGACACATCTCCTTGCACGTCAGGAGTGGGGCAACCAAAGATGATTCAACTTTAGTTACCCCCCCTTTCAATTACTCAGTAGCTTCTAGTGGAAGTCCTTGGGTAGGGAAAAGATCTTTTTTCATTCGAATGAATCTTTTACTGCCCGAGTGAAACCTTCGACCAAGAGCTCCTACTCGCCTTCCGAGGTTTTCCTGGGGAATAATCCCTTTCCTACATTACGGGTTCTGAGGAGTCAAAAGCCGAGGTACAGAAAGGTAATGAGTAAGAAAGGCCGTTGGGAAAGGGTTGTGGTCCAGGGGAAAAGGGACTGATTATCCTCTACCTTAGATAGCTGCACATTTTTTTAAGGGAAATAATTAAGTATAGAAAGGGGATTTATTCTCCTTACACTCTTCTAGGGAGAGCTTCTCTCCTTGATCATTCTATTTTCCACATGAGTTATAATCCCCGATCTTTGAGGATTTGTTGAAACCTAACAAAAGCAACACTTTGGTAGAGTTAGAAAGAGTAAGTAAGATGGGTTGTTTAGGAGGAAGTCGGTAAGGACGATGAAGGTCCAGGACAAGGTATAGAATGAGGTAGGTCAGTGTACATAACGAGGTAGGTCAGTTATTTCCTTTTTGTTTTCTTATAGATGTATTAAGGTAATAAACCTTGAAAGGGTCATTATGGAAGGAGACCAGAACACCAAACCCAGATTACCTGAAGGGGATAAGTCAGTTAGGGATAAGTCAGTTAGTGTTAAGTCAGGTCTCACACCCAACCTAGATTACCTGAAAGGGGAAAGTCAGGGCAGTAAGGAAGGAAAGCAGGTGAGCCCATTTCTTTAGAAGGAGGAGAAAGGCAAGGTAAAGGCTGGGTGAATGCTATACCAGAGCCTGACTAGCAAGGTAAATAGGATTTTAAAAAAGAAATGATTGATGAATAATGTGTAAACTGCGCTTAGGAGAAATCATGAAAATATGAGGGAAAACTAAATGAACTGCGCTAGGTAAGTGGGTTGAACTGTGCTAGGGAGAATTCATTCAAATCAAAATTGCCATAATGGAGTGAGCGAAGCGGAGTTATAGCGAAGCAGCTGAGTGATCAGGTGCTCACTGCAACAAACTTACCAGACTACGAAAGTTGTTAGGCTTCACCAACTGAGAACAATAGGCTTTACTGCGTGAGAAGAACAGGCTTCACTGCGTGAGAAGAACAACCAATCTTTCCCCCTGTCTTTCCTTGCACTTGCCCATAACTTAGAAGGGGATTCGATGGACCTATCTCCTATAACCCTCTTTCATCTCGCCTCCCCGAGCTAATTCTTCAAGACGATGAGGGGGGATTGCTGTTAAGAGAAGGGGTGCCCTCAAGGTAACCCGAGCGAGCCCTCGAAGAGTGCTAGTGGGGTTTGATCCTTGGGCTCGGGCAACAACAAATGAAAAAGAAAAGGTTTTCCTTACTCGCATCAAGATGATGAGGGGAGATTGTCGTTGAGTGAAGGGTTGCCCAAACGGTAACCCGAGCGAGTCCCGAAGAGTGCAAGTAGGCTTACCCTAGCAAGATGACCGACCTTATTCGGGAATGAATCTGGGTTTCTTAAGATGATATTGCCTTTTCAATAAAAGAAATAGAGAATGCGTTGGATTGCCTATTTACTTCCACCACTCGTCCTTATATTAATATGAAAGGCTAGTCCCTTGCTTCACTATCTCTGTGCAATTAGGTTATTTATTGCTCACCCATAAGGGTGAGGAGGGGATTCTCGCTGAACCAATTCAGGGTCTACTAGGGCCCTCCTCTTGGGTTTTTGTCTCCAAGGTTTCTTAAGAAGAAGAGAGGAAGAGAAAAGACTCATTGGGCTCTCCTACCTATTAGAAGAGGAGAGGATTCATAACTAATTTGAACCTCCTTAAAATGATGAGTGGCGGAATATAAGGGTAGAAGTCGAGTAGATGTATAACCAATTCAAACCTCCATAAAATGACGACTCGAAGAAGGAAGCAAGCGAACACTTATCGCATTGGGAAGGAAGAAGAAAGCGAACACTTTTCACATTCATGGGAAAGAAGGGATGGATCTCTTCCCTTTCTTTCATAAACCTCTTTGAAATAACACCTTTCATAAAGTAACCAACCCCATATGTCGGGTCTAACCACAAGTCGAGCCAGAGTTACATGGATGGATTCATGCATGAATGCCGGCAGGAACTAGGCCTCCTCTTTCCTCCCTTTCGATAGGGAATAGTTATAGATAGAGATGAATGAGATTCTCCGAGCAAAAGAGATAGGTTTCTCACTGGTGATAATCGTGTTGGTGCCGCCCACACCCACATATTGATCCCCTAGCGATTAAAGGGTTCCGGCTTACTAAGAGAAATCGAATTGTTCACCGGCAGCTCACTGATATGATAGGATGGAGGCACTATTGAATTGAGGTTTGGTTTCACCCCGCCTACTCTATCAATCGCCTGTTCTAAGCTCCAATCGTGAGTAAGTCCTACCTATGCCGAGAAATGGCCTTCCCACTCACCCCCGAACATCCCCCTTTAATGCTAGCTTTTATCCAGTGTACCCAATTGATGATATTCCCACCTCAAATGCAGGAGTATTTCCCAATCCTCCCGACTATGGCACTTATAAATCCCACTTAGCCCACATAATTTTTGGAATCCAATTGCCATAATTGATTACCCATTTATTGTTTCTCAACGGTTCTTCCTCTCCATGCCTGTATTCGAGTATGCGTGATCTTACTAATGCATAGATCCAAGTATTCCACCTTTAGATAAGTAAGAAGAGATATAGGTTTGATAGGCAAGAATATATGGGTAATTAAAAAAAATAGGTAGTTACAAGAGATAGATAGTTCTGGGGCTGACCCTGCACCTACTAGAGATGAAGATATAGATGCTCCCCTGGTGAAGTGGACTCTAAGGGATGATACCCCGGACATATGAATGGATGAAGGTACCGCTAAGTGAGCTCTGCCACCATGTTTTCTACTCATGCCCGTGAGTATAGAATATCCCCTCCCAACCCTATATATCCCATTTCTGAGCTATGTCTCTCGATCGGCACTAGTAACACCTATGATTGGAATCCGTCACATAGATAGAAGTTTTAACATAGAATAAGGAGTTGCCTTCTAATGAATCAAGAGAAAATGTGTTTTTAGGAAATTAGACTTTTCTTGGTCAGCTATTCATTACGCATATAATAAATTATGCTATCTATCCCTAAGCGCAGAAGCAGAGGTCTTATTGGAGTGTTCAATCTCGACTAGAGTTCAAGGTGAAAAATGGATAGTAGCGCTTCTCGATCACTCTACTCCATGAATGTTGGAAATCACCCATCTTATTCTCTGTTTGTAAATCATGGCTCTCTCACGAATATGGATAGAACCAAGAAGTGTTTCTAGTAGAGTGTCACTACAGTTAGTCTAGCAGGTTCGATAAGAATGATATCCTGATATACATGCCATGGGGGAACCAGAAGAGTGTTCCGGTGCCCAATCGATGTGGGATGATGCTTGAACTCTTATTGGGAAGCTTTCTATTCTGATTCCTAAAGGTGCATTCCATTCTAACTCGGCCTGTGTAGATTTCGTAGTTTGATCCTTTTTCCGGTCTCGGTTAGCTCTGTATAGTAAACTAGAACTCCAATAAGAGCACTAGGCCCAGAGAGGTAAGGAAGTTGGGTTAGATCCGATTTCGGGGGCGCGCCATGTTTTTAAATTAAG
>JASDQU010736016.1:65448-173971 GCA_032191745.1 Picea mariana | reverse complement strand
ATTTGCATGCACCAGGGTTGACACTTGTCACCCTGAGAACTGCATGCGTTCCATCCGTACACCTTCCTCCCACCACTTGGGAAATCACGTGTCCTTCCAAAAGGACTTAGGATAAAACCATATGATGCACATATCTTTTTGAAACAATAATAAAATATTATTTCTAGGTTTAATCCCCTAGGCTCATCACTCAGCCCCTTTCCCACCTTCCAGCCCCTAGTTCCTTGCCCACTCTGTGGACGCTTAGTCCCCCATCACTCATTCATCGTGGTCGGTCTGCACCTGGCGGTGTTTATATTTTATTGATTATTCTGCATACATACAAGTAAAACAGTAGGCTCCTGGCCTTCAAATACTTAAGCTTCCTAGCCTAACAAACACATAAGCCTTCCATCTTATACAAAACCTGGCTCACCAGCCTATAGAACACATTTACAATTCATTGCATATATCACGATCTGTAACGGGGCTCAGCCTTGGGGACACTACAGTGAGAGTAAGATAGGGTGAGAGGGAGTGGTGTGTGTGTGTGTGTGTGTGTGAGAGAGAGAGAGAGAGAGAGAGAGAGAGAGGGGGGGGGTATAAGGAGGGATGTAGAGAGAGAGAGAACGAAGGAAGGAGGTATGGAGTGAGGGAGAGAGAGTTTGAAACTGGGGAGGGAGGGAGGGAGGGAGGCAAGGAAGGAGAAATAGAGGGAGGGATTTTGATCCAGATGGATATCAGTGGCCACCCATCTATTCCACTGGCTCAAAGAACAATTTTCCATTTTGGTAGTTTTTTACAGTTTTTCAAGTCCCAAACTTCTAGGGCTGTTTTGAGGTTGTAGATCTCCAATCAAGTATGGTTGTAGTTGTGTATAAACTTGTCAATAATATCATTCCAATAAATTATCTTCCAAACTCCAATTCCAAGTGCCTAACCATTCAAAAATTACATGTTTCCTATGAATCTTTGGTCGCTTCCAACACCTTTTTGAGACATGGTTTTTCTTCCCACAAAAAATACATGGGTGGATATCAAAACAACTTAACTCAACATGTCCAATTTGGTGATATTTTTGATATAGTACAAGTTCTTTGTCCAACTGAGCATCATCAACCAACAAATACTCAATACCTGTATTATCATCAATATCCTCAATAATAGTATCATCATCAATATCCTCAACAATAATATCATTATCAAAATTTATATCAACATATTGTACATGTTCCTTGTCAAATTCTTCTTTCCTATCAACATTAACAAAAAAAATACTGCTCACAAATGTAATTGGTTTACAATAATTGGGAATATGAAAAAGGTTATCATGATCCTTTTCATATCCTAAGCCATATCTGTTTAGTTTAAACTATAATTCTTCCCAAGGTCTAACAAATTTATCTATATTTTCAACCTGATCCTCATGTTGAACCTTCAATTTATCAACTTTGATTTTAGTGTCATCCGTCAAGGCTACACTGACTTCATCAAAGGAAAAATATTGCAACTCACAATCAACAAGCGCAAGTTTGTTTTCTTGTTCCTTAAGTTTGTTTTCTTGTTCCTTGGTGTCATCATTAAATGATGTCAATTGCCTAGTCAAAAAAATTGTTTGTGTTTGAAGTAGATGTACCTTTTTATAAAGTATGCAAAAACAAATAAGAACATCAGTGAGTGTTACGTTTTGCATAGGAACTGTAGATTATGGAGTCTTGCTAATCAATGTGTGAAACATATTAAACATTTTTTCAATTCCTAGCATTTTGAAGTGCTTCAAATATGCCTAATGTGAAAAATATATGGCCTCTTTTTGAACCCCCTTATTCAATTTTAAGTGGGTTTTACAAATATATTTGAACCCCCTTATTCAGTTTCAGGTAATCTTCCCAATTATGCAAAATACTTCAAAGTTGTGTTGATTTGTTTTCAAGTTCAAATATCCTTTTGATTTCCTCCTTAAGAGATTAATTTGTCTTATTTATATGAGAATGCATCTTGTTGTTCATGTACTTGTTTTTCAAGAAAGAAGCAATATAAACCAATCCACACACAGAGAAAGATCTTAAGACCCCCTTATTCAATTTTGGGCAGGTCTTGGATGATAGACAAAAATTCAATTTTAAATATGCTTGACCCCTTATAACTTCCAACAACACCTTATAGCCCCTTAATGCACCTTATAGCTCCAATTACAATTTCACAAGTGCTCTTATGAATCCTGACAATAATAAAATCTTTATGAATCATTTTACAAGATGATGTCCTTATAACACCTATGAAAAATGAGACTTGTGACAAGCACCCTTATAACTCCTTTACAATAAGGAACCACCTTATGACTCCTCAAGTTATATTGCAAACCATATGCCACCTTATCACCAATTTTACACATTGTTGAGCTTCCACACAAACGTAATTCACCATACATTAATTACATGTACTAAAGAATCACATTAATAGTATCATCGAAATGTTTCATTTTTTATGGAATAACACTGAAATTTGGTTATCTTTGAAAAAGCCAATGACCAATTATCCACCAATAATTAAAAGAACAATATATTTAAAATATATGAGTTGGAAATCTGCACCATTTTCAATTCAGCCTATTTGGTTGATATGTTTATTCTCCCCAATCTTGGCCTAAATTTCTTACATATGTTGAATGAAGGTAAATAAAGAAAGAAACCTGAAATCGTGGCCTCTTTAAATCATAAACCATTGAGAGCAACGCAGGAGATTTTGTGGAGGACAACACTTCACAAATAGTTGCAGTAAATCACTTCTCTACAATCTTTACTCCCTGGATCATCTCGAGGGTGTATGTGAAATTTACATCTTATAAAAAACTACCATTCTTCACATGACAACTCAACTACACCAATTTTCACTGCCTCCACCATGCAAATGCAATAACACTTTAGACCCCAAAAAAACACATGTAAGTTAGAATTCAAACATGTAAGGTAAGCGTTGTATGTCTCCCATATTCTTGGAAGTTATAGTAGCAAAAAAATACAACGAGACTGAATCAAGCCCATGTTCTACATGCACACTTATGAGGTGCACTTGTTCTCTAGTTGGATTGTAGTGAAAAATCCAACGCATCCATAAGAAATTCATTTTTAACGAGAATGGTAGGTGTTGTAGTCTAACATTGCATATATTACCACTGACAAGTGCATATATATGTTTATACAAATGTCATAGCTTGGCCAAAAATAACAAGCTTTAACTCTTCAACAACTGATCAACGTTTCACTGGTAAAGAACATTATGCCACGTGATATGGTACAAGAAATATTTTATAGCGAGAGTAAAATTTCTTCCAAGAAAAATCGTTACATGACTCCAATAAATCCAATTAACTTCTCTAGACGTCTAAACTGTTGACCACTAATTTAAAAAAAAAATGCAGATATAAAAAAACGTATTAAATTTCACCTTTCCATATCCATGAATAAACCTTTTCTATCCTCTACGTGGCTTCATGTTACTGTTTCTTGGGAAATAAGTTTCTTGTTATTATTTTCCTCTATTCACTCTTTCAATGGACAATGCTTTACACAGAAATAGACCAAGCGCCTCTACACATTCTCCTTTGCGTGGACGAATACTCAACATACTAAGGAACTCAACAAAGAAACTTTGTCAACAAACTCAAAACCAGGGTCCCTGCATGTTCGATTTGCTTCAATTCGTTTGGGGTCCTTGTGTTGATTAAGGTTGGTTGTCATTGATGTCAACCCTTGAATAAATTCCGGTAGCGAATTATGGTAGCACAAAGGTTTGGGTAATGGACCCAAGGTGATTTCATGTATAATGGCATGAGTTTTAATATATTTGAAGGTAATACTATTCTATATGGATAGTACATGTCATGCCATTTCTAGTGGTATGTGGAACGTCACATAACTCCTCACGGTTTGAGAGTTATGGCCTTACAAAGTTGGAGGATCCTCATATGTTGGTTTGAAGTCCCAAAAGGTCAAAGAAGTCAAAGAGCTTGCAAAGAAGAAATTATTATTTAAATGATAAAGTAAAGTGACAAAGTCATGAAGGATTATTTAAATAATAAAGTGAAGTGACAAAATCAAAGAAGATTATTTAAATGATAAAGTGAGGTGACAAAGTCAAGGAGGAATATTTAAATGATAAAGTAATGGAGAACTTTCTAATTATGGAAAGTAGTTAACCCTAAAAATGAGGAAAATAGGTTAAGTGACCTATAAATGGGTTAAGTGACTTAGAAGATGCTTCTAAGGAAGATATTTGGAGAGTATAAATAAGAGGCAAGGCTCTCTCATTTTACATCACACTTGAGCATATTGAATGTCTATACGCGACTGAGGTAACCAAAGGATACCTAAGTCGAATTTTAGAGGGAAGGTGAAGAAAATAAGGCCAGAATTCAAGGGAGGATAAATTCTTTTGATGATGCTTTCTAAGGTATGTTATTTACAGGTCATCTCACCATTTTCGCAATAATTTTTTTCTAGAATGATTCAGACCATGAAATTGATAGGTGATTGAGGAAACATATCCAAGTATATGTGGTAAAAACTCAGCTTGTGGGTCACTGTATTTTTGAAGTTACATTCCGTGGACAATAGGGTTTGTGGCTAGTCCTGAAACTAGTCTAAAACATGTGTTTCGGGTAAAATCATCATAACTTCTTCATAACAGATCCAAATTCAGTAAGAACAAATGTTTTGGTTAGAGTACAGTTTGTAGTATTTTGTGTAACATTTTCAGATCCATTTAACAAATATTCCGTGCGGGGAACTCTTATAAGGTCGCTCTCTAGAATAAGCCATAATTCAACAAGGTATGCCATTTTTTCTATAACTCCTTTTCTGAGAGGTTCCAAGTAGTGACACCTAAAGAAATTGCACAAAAAAAACTAAAGAACATTGTGTATAATTTTTAGATCTTTATTCATTACAAGTACATAGTTATGATTATTTCCAATTAGGGTTGTTGACTAATCCAAAACTAGTCATGTGAGACTAAAGAAAAGTTTTATGAAAATGCTAGTCTCTTGTTGTTAAAGTTAAGGAAGGTTTGCAGGTATGTGATCATATACACCATGCCTATTACAGAGTTACAAATCATATTTGGATGATGATATTGATGAGCTATTTTGGTTGAGGTACATGTTGGGTACATGGTTGAGACAAGTAGTTGATGAGTTGACACATACATGAGGTGTATAATTGATGATGTTGGTACATATTGATGAGTCATAGTTGATGAGTAGTTGACACATGATTGGTACATACATGGTACATGGTTGGATGCACTTGTTTATGGTATAGGTTTATTACAGGTTGTTTGGTACAGGTTGGTGCATGGTTGATGCACTTGTTTATGGTACAGGTTGATTACAGGTTGAGGTATACGTTGATGCATGGTTCAGGTTTATTGGTACAGGTTGACAGCGGTACATATCACAGTGATAGTGATAGTGGTTCCATGATTCTACTTCTACTTCAGGGTGGTTGGACGGGGCAAGGATAGGTGGTTGTAGCCACCTTCCGGTTGTAGCCTACTTCTGGTTGTAGCCATAGAATAGGGGAGTTGGATTTTCCCTTAGGTTGTAGCCTAAGAAACAAGGGGGTTGGAGCCTCCTTTTAGTTGCAGCTAAAAAAAAAAGAAGTTGGTGCTTCCAATGGATGTAATTCTTCAAGACATATCAACAAAATCATTCTGTGGTTTTCTCCCGCTTTGGGTTTCCACGTAAAACAATGGTGTATTGTGTATGTGCATGATTGTTCATTTGTTCATTTCTTATTTACTTTGCAGTTATTGGATGATAATGCTACATTGATATTACACTTGGATTATATGGGTAAAAAGGATTAGATTGCTCTATTACCGATTCACCCTCCCTCTCAGTAATCCAACACCTTGTAATGTCCCTTTCTGAGTGAGGAATCCAGAGAGGAGGGCTTAGTAGTCTAAACATCCCCTTTAGACTATAGCCATGAAGAAATAGGGGAAAATGTTCATTTGATTTCATTTCACTAGGGAAATGTTATAATTTGAAAGTGACATTAAATGACTAAGTGGAAAAAGGTAATTAAGCTCTTAAGTGAATATTAAATCAGAAAACTTAGGAAAAACGCTTAAGTGAAAAGTCAATGAAGAATTAGGGTTTAGTGAATATAAGGAGAGGAAAAGTGACCTAATGGCTCATTATTGAGGATTTAAGAATTGAAACCAGAGCTCTAAGGAGAAACCCAGATTCAGGTGAATTTGAGGATACTTTTGGATTCCAGGAGGAAGACACCAAGGGATTGGATTCAGTGTTGAGAGACACAATCTATCCAGTCGGGGAGACCACATAGGTTTTCCATTTCTTTCATTACAGATCTACAGTTAGATTGAGAATGGAGATAAGAGATCCAACTCCAGAAGTCAAATTCCAACGTGAGTTCTAGAGGAGACATCAAAGGTATAATGGGTCACTCTTCCCGAGGAGGCATAGCAAAAATAAACGCTTAGAACCGATTTGAGATCAAGGGAAGGTGCTTCATTTGATCCATCCAACACATTTTTTTTATCCTTCTAGCCATCAAGACATCACATTCAATCACTGGAGTTGTAATGTGTTTGGAAAACAAAGGAGAGATCACAAATTCTCAGATCTATTCATCTAGAGGGCTAACAAGCCAGATTCCTTCTGACCCATTGGAGAGGGAGGCAAGCCACTCCATTCAAGACAGGTTCCATCATATTATGAAGGTGGAATATTCTTGGGTGACTCTTTTAGTGTTAGCCAACATGAGAGCATTCCTAGTAGTTGGACATATTACTTACGCCAATGATAGAGAGATCCGAGATCCTAGCATCAACAGATCCATCTAGGCAAAGTCTTCTAGGGAAGAAGGCGACTTCATTGGGATAGATATCATCAGATTCAGAGGAGTATTTCTCATGCATGCATTAAATTCATCTTCTGGAAGAAGATCCAACGCTACATGCAACAGTAAACCCACACATGTCACAGATTGGTCTTGCATGCCAATGATCTAGCAACACATGTTAGTTCTAGGTATTGTTCCATTCTTTTACTAGTATTCCAGTATAGATATAGTCATTTGAAGGTTTAAATGAAGATTGATTTGGTTATTTTTACATACATGCAGTATGTGTGTGAAGTTTTGTACATGCATGTCATTATTGTAATTGTTTGACTATTCAATATATCTCAAACAAGTTGTTCCACCTGAAACCACATGCAAAATCACCACACATGTTAAATTCAAGTTATCAAACACAATCATAAACCTAAATAACCAATTCAACACCCAAAGAGTATCATATCTATGACATATAGGGTTAGTAGAGAGTTAATATCCATATCTGTGGATTTGGGATATTACAAGTGGTATCAGAGCTTTAGTCCTACCAGCCTGTGACTAAATTTTCCATGAGTTTAGTAGGGAACCCAGGGGCCGTGAGAATATAGGTGATGAATTTGTCACTTACAACAGTCATAGAGAGAGGAGAGGACCAATATTACATTATCCCTCATTTCCTCATAGTTCATAGGACGAGGAAGAAGCACACCAAGAAGCATAAAGAAGGGCAGATCATGAGGCAGAGCTTGAGGTAGAGAGGAATATGGGGGATAGATATGAAAGGCCAGAAGGTAGTGGAAAAGCACCCATGGACCCAAAAGTGGCCTTCATGCAGTTTCTTAACAATTTGGTGATCAGTCAACAAGCCATGACTCAGTATTTGGAAGAGATGGCAGATATATTAGCTAGAGGGAACATTCCAAGAGAAAATTTCCTCCATGCAATGTGACAGGGGAACTCATGGGCAGGTAGTATATGCCATTCACCTACTAGAACCTACACATCATCGAGTAGCATTCCCTGGCCAATATTCCCTAGATTTCAGAGGGAACTTCCAACAACAACACAATAGCCAATAACAGAGAGACCAACCACACATGAAGAGGATATTGCTGATCATAGGAGAGGGTATGTATCCCTAGGGATAGAGTTCCATAATGACATGACTTTAGTAGACTATTATGGACTTAGAATCAAGAACCGTCCTAGAGATCCTCATAGGGGAGGACAATAACAACAATAGGGACATAACATGGAGTTCATTAAGAAAGTAGGGAAACTCACTACACCCTCTTTCAATGGATCATCTAGATGTACTTCCAAAGCTTGGGTACAAAAACTAGACACGTACTACAAGATCAACCATATGACATAAATTGAAGACATCAGTTTCAATAGTTTGCATTTGGAGGGAGAGGCCCATGAGTGGTGGAACCATGGACTGGTGACGTTGGGTCACAGTCACATCACCTCATACAGGGAGTTCACAGAGAGACTTATGGATAGATTTGACAGGAAGGATCCAGAGATCCACTTCAGGGACTTTTCCTAGTTGAGACAAATTTGTACAACTGATGCATTTATCAAAGAGTTTCATAGAATAGCCATGAAAATGATAGACATTTCAGAGCCTAGAATGATCATGATTTTCATAGAGGGTCTCACAGAACCCTTAAGAGGAAGGGTGAAGAGCTAGATACTTCACACACTATAGGATTCCATCCTACACACTAGATACACTAGATATCTAGAAGACTCAGTGTTGAAAACCAAAACTTTTTCCAAACCCTTCATGCCACATAAGGATTGAGATAGGAAACCATTCCAGAGAGAGTGGGAGGGTAAGGATAAGTTGGATGATGATACAAGGCATGATCTTATAAGGAAGAAGCTATGATTCAACTGTAGAGAGCCATGGGTCCCCGACCATAGGTGCATGGGAAAGGGACAAATCCACTACATTGAGGTTGCAACAGACAATGATGAGGATGAATAGGGCAGTCTGACACATGACAGTGAGTCCACTAGCTCAGAGGAGGAGCCATTTCATGAGGAGGAGAAGCCTCTAAGGAGACCACCGACACCGGTAGGAGCACAACCACTGGTAGAGCCACAACCTCACGAGAAGGATAAGAGAAGAGCACTAGTGAAGGGAGGAGTCATAAAGACCCTTTCTGGATTCCCTAGGTATGACACACTCAATATCAGAGGGGCTATTTAGGGACAATGCACCATTTCCTTGATATATGGTGGGGCAACCCACAATTTCATTGATGTTACACTGGTAGCTAGGAGAGAACTGAAATACAACGAGTTTGAGGGTTTTGATGTTGCAGTATCTGATGGTCACATGATAGAGTGTTTGGATCGAGTTCCAGACTTAGAGGTACATCTAGGAAACTATACAATGAAGGTAAATTCTATGTGGTTGACATTTTTGAAACATATGTGGTATTGGGAGTCCAATGGTTGATTACCTTGGGCAATATTTCTACCATTTTTTTTTTTTTTTACCATGGGGAAATCGATAACATGTCAGAATTACCTGGGCATGGCCAAGGTTCAAATCCATCGACTGCCACTATAAACCCAAGAGTATATCCAACAACCCGCAAGCTAGATATACCAAGAACTTGTGACTCAGCAGGGGCCGAGATGTCTCGACCTCCACCGGGGGGTGGAAAGGTCTATCCCTGGGGTCACCTGCCCTTTGAGACTTATCACAATAGGCCAAAGTCTCAATGGGGTTCAATCCCTGTTGGGCTAGGTGAAAATCACCATCTCCCACCAATAGGCCCCACGTCACTAACTAATATTTCTACCAATTACCAAACACTTGAGATGGGATTCAAAGACACTAAGGGGAAGAAGATTATATTGAGGGCTATGTGAACTGGGGCACCCAGGATAGTGTCAAAAAATAGGATGGAGAGGATATTCATACACGGGGGAGTAACATATGCAACATAGTGTGTGATCTCCACGCGGAGGGATTCAAACAGTTTCCGGTAGTATCATGCATAAATCGGGGATTTGTTGAGCAGCATGAGTAGGTTTTTGGTCTGATTCCACTAGGGATACTCCCAGACAGAGGGTTTTAGCACACCATTGAGATGGAGATCTCAACTAATTGGAAATACACTTGTTAGTAGAGTATTACAAGAATAAGTTCACATGTGAGTTATTGGACAGACACGTACAAAATGAGAGGTACAAAGTCATATATGAGGTCATCTTCTATAAAGACCAAGTATACCTTGTGCCCATATCTAGTATCAAAAATAAGATCTTGGCGGTAGTAAATGAATCACCTTTAGCAGGCCATCAAGACTTCTTCAATACATACAGGCAGGTCATGGAGAGATTCTATTGGAAGGGTCTCAAGAAGGATGTGATGATACATGTCAATGAGTGTGTGACTTGTCGGTAGAACAAGTCGGAGCAGACATTCTCAACAGGGTTGCTTCAACCACTCCCTATTCCAGAGCATAAATGGGAAAGTATATCCATGGAATTCATTACAGGCCTACTTAAGGCTCAGGGTAAGGACTACATATTTGTGGTGGTCGACAGATTGACCAAATTTACACACTTTTTCACTAATCCTACATACTATAGTGTAGTGCAGGTGGCATAGTTGTTCTTCAGGGAGATCTTCGGACTTCATGGGTTTCCACAAAGTATAGTTAGTGATAGAGACATTTGGTTCATAAACACATTTTGGTAGGAATTATTCAAATTGGTTGGTACAGAGTTGACACCCAACACCAGTTACCACCCCTAAATTGATGGGCAGACTGAGATATTCAACAAGTGGATAGAGGGATAATTGAGGAACTATGTGAGAGGAAAACAAAAAGTGTGGGTAAGGTGGTTACATCTTGGACAACATTGTTACAACACTACCTTCTACATGTCCATAGGTATGACCCCATTCAAAGCATTATATGGATATGATGCTCCCACTTTTATTGATTTGGTTTTTGGAGTTACAAAGGATCCCAAGGCCAAACATTGGATAGCATAGAGTCAGGATATTCTCAAGGTATTAAGGGATAATATACAAGTGGAGCAGAATCGATAGAAGGTGAATGCATGCAAACATAGGATAAAGCATATCTTTGAGGTTGGGGATCTAGTATTCCTGAGGCTACAACTATACAAACAATCATATTTGAAGAAGAGCGGGGTACACAACCTTACACCTAGATTCTATGGACCATACAGGGTCATACATAGGGTAGGTGAAGTTTCCTACGAGTTATAACTACCATAGAGGATCCAGATTCACAACATGTTCCATGTTTCTTGCCTCAATAAAGTGGTGGGACAGTTCATTAACACGTTTGAGGAGCTACCATCTTTGGATAAGAAGGGACAATTAGAGTTGGTTCCAGAGGAGATATTGGAGTTCAGAGAGAGGAAATTGAGGATTTGGGTCATGAGAGAGTGTTTTGTTAGATGGAGGGGAATTCCAGTAGAGGATGCTACTTGGGATAGTGATAAGATTTTGTAGCACCTTGTATTGATGTTGCTTGAGGACAAGAAATCTCGTAAAGGGAGGACCGTAATGTCCCTTTTCTAGGTGAGAAATTTAGAGAGGAGGTCTTAGTAGACTAAAAATCCCCTTTAGACTATAGCCATGAAGAAACATGGGAAAAAGTTCATTTGATGTCATTTCACTAGGGAAATGTTATAATTTGAAAGTGACATTAAGTGACTAAGTGGAAAAAGGAAGTTAAGCACTTAAGTGAATATTAAATAAGAAAACTTAGGAAAATCGCTTACGTTAAAAGTCAACGAATAATTATGGTTTAAGTGGATATAAGGTGAGGAAAAGAAACCTAATGACTCATCATTGAGGATTTGAGAATTGAAACCAGAGCTCTTAGGAGAAACCCATATTCAACCAAATTTAAGGATACTTGTGGAATCCAGGAGGAAGACACCAAGGGATTGGATTCGATGTTGAGAGACACACCCTATCCATTCGGGGAGATCACATAAGTTTTACATTGCTTTCATAACAAATCTACAGTCAAATTGAGCATGGAGATTAGTGATCCAGCTCCAGCAGTTAGATTCCAACTTGAGTTATAGAGGAGATATCAAAGGTATAGTGGGTCTCTCTTTCTGAGGATGCCTAGCAAACCTAAAACCTTAGAATCCATTTGATATCAATGGAAGGTGCTTCATTTGATCCATCCAATACATTTTTGTGAGCCTTCTAGCCATTAGGGAATCGCATTTAGTTAGTGGAGTTTCAATGTGTTTGAAAAATAGAGGAGAGATCACAGATTCTCATATCTACTCATCAAAAGGGATAGCAATCCAGATTCCTTCTGAGTCATTGGAAAGGGAGGAGTGACGCTCCATTTGAGACAGGTTCCATCAAATTCTGATGGTGGAATATACTTAGGTGATTATTTCAGTGTTATCCAACATGAGGGAATTCCCAACAATTGGATGGATTATTTCTGACAGTGACAGAGATATCCAGGTGCCTAGCAGCAACAGATCCTTCCAGGGAAAGTCTTATAGGGAAGAAGGTGACTTTATTGGGACATATCTCATCATATTCGAAGGATTCTTCCTTGTGCATGCATCATATTCATATTCTAGTAGCAGATACAATGCTGCATGTACCAGTAAACCCACACATGTCACAGATCGGGATTGCGTGCCAATGATCTAGCGACACATGTTAGTTCTAGGTATTGTTCCATGCTTTTACTAGTATTCCAATATAGATCTAGTCATTTGAAGGTTTAATTGAAGATTGGTTTGGTTATTTTTACATGTATGCAGTTTGTGTGTGAAGTTTTGTACATGCATGTCATTAGTGTAATTGCTTGACTATTCAATATATATTAAACAATTTGTTCCACCTAAAACCACATGCAAAATCACTATGGATGTTAAATTCAAGTTATCAAACATAGTCGAAAACCTAAATAACCCATTCAACCAGCCAAAGAGTATTAAATCTGCGATAGACAGGGTCAATAGCGAGTTAATATCCAGATCTGCAGATTTGGGATATTATAGTCCTTGACCAACCTTTTTGGTAGTTGGTGTTCATGCAGGTTTCTTTACTGTGTCCCCGCATGTTTTGTTTTCTTCAATTCGTTCAAGGTCCTCGTCGCGACCTTTTTGGTAATTGGTATTCCTACAGGTTTCTTGACTGCTCGAGGAGACATGTTCTACTTGCACCTCCTTTCCTCTTATTTGGTTTGAATGAGATTTAAAAATGTCAACGGAAACTTCACAAAACCCTCAACACCCTAACCAATGAGTTAGGGTTTGGTATCAACCTTTTTCACAGATGCAATGACAATGGAAAATTCACAAATTCCTCAACACCCTTACCAACGAGTTAGGGTTTGATATCGACATTTGTCATGAGAACGATTCATATTTTTACATGTTAACATCCAGCTCCAATATCTCCCCATTTTCATCCTCATTGAAGGGAGGCTTAGCTTCCTCCTCAACATATTTCTTAGGTGCATATTCATTTACAGGAGATGGATTCTCAACAATGACGACATCTTTGGTGGATTGATATTTTAAATCCTTGGCTTATGTACTTTTCTCATCCTTTACTGGAACCTCAAGAACCCGTACTTCCTCTATAGGATCCGCTTCTCTTGGATTCTCAACAATTTCAGGCTCGGGCTTCAACAATGGGGTATTGTTGGTGTCCTCCTCACAGTGAAGAAAATTCCCTCCTCATGCAAGCAGTTGTCTTCCTTGTGACACAACAATTTCAATATTGCCTTCATAACGTGCAGGGAATAACCCTTCTCTCCCAAGACTTCCTCCTCACATGGACACGGGCTCTCACAACCTTTCTCTGATAAATTATTCTTCCACAAGCTCGTAAGTATCATACAATTCTCTCATACCACATGATAGAAATTAGGGCAAGATCATAATGAATAAAACCAAGAAAGATGAAGAAATAAGGAGATGGAGGAAAAAATATAAGCCGTTAATTTCATATTTCATGTATTCACAAAGTAAGTACATATAGTTCAATGATCAATAACCACCGTTAATGGTTCACATAACTAACACAAGCTGACAAATGGTATTAGCACTATGATTAGGAGCAATAATGATAACAAGCATTATCTCCAAACATTACACTGCCTTCATTTACATCCTTCAAAGTGTGAAACTTGTTCTTGTCTTCTTTCATTTGGCTTGAGAATCCACTGTCAATGTGCCATCTGTTTCCTTTGCTTTGAGCATGAAGGTAATTTTGCACAAGCGTAAATTCCTCTTTCTTCTTCTTTTCTTACTCCTAATTCCTTTTCCAAACTCCCGTGGGTTCTTTCTTTTGTTTGGCAAGGGTATATTGTTCCTTGTTTTGTCTAGAAGTTTCCATTAGGTCAATTTTACAAAACATGTTATGTGCCCATAGTTGTTTCACTTATAACATACAACATTGTAATCAAATAATGGAGAAAATGAATTATAGTTTTTATTTGAGAACCCATAAGTACTTCCGTTTTTGTTCCATACATGATTATTTATTGCATATGCTCTACAATCTATTTCTTTATGACCAAAGTGATTGCAAGAAAAACACTAACCAAGGAAAGAGTTTTGGTACCAAGTTGTGCGAGGCCATTTTGGTGGGAAAGATATTCTGAATCTGTCCTTGTTTTCTCTGGGAGGAATGCCGATTTTTTGCGGAACATCATTTTCTCTCTTTCTGTTGTCTTCATCACTGATAGAGATTTTGAGTACATAAATATAGCTTTTATGATTTCCTTCATTTACTTTCTTCAGTAGCTCTTTAGATTTTGAATATTCTTTGGTGGTCATATGACTCTTATCATAACCAAGACAAATTTTAATAAGTGGTGATCTTTTGCATTTGATGATATAATCTAAGATTACAATGCTCTTTTCAAACTTCAAGATTCTATTCAAATGAATAGTTGACTTCTCCAATTCCTTTCTTAAGGAAACAATTTCATCTTCTAGCTTCTTGCAATTTCCTTCATTTTCCTTCAATTGGATTCTCATCACTTCTTCTATCCTTTTTTCCTATTTTAGTTTAATATTTAGGCTAATAATAGTCTTCTCCGTTTCTTCAAGGATTTGTGACATTTTGTTTTGCATCACGATCATCCTCTTCATATTTATGTAGCTGCTTATTTTGTTTCAAATTATTTATCTTAAACTTCTTTATTTTTCGTAAGGCACAAATGAGTTCTTATTCAAGATCTACTTCCACATCTGTTTTGGCATTTTTCTCCTCTTCTGAATCCATCATTTTTCCCCCTTTGTATACATTTTCTAAAGTACCAGTTTCAATTTCCATGTGTGCTCATGAGGTCTACCTTCCAGTGGTTAGACTATTCTCGAAGGAACTGGATCTAATACCAATTGTTGAGAAAAATCTTATACTAAGAGGGGGGGGAATCAATATAAGACAATTTTTTTTTTTTTTTTAACTTTTTCAAACATTCATCAACCATAAGAAAACAATCACATATTAATGGTAGAACATGGAACATAAGATTTACATGGAAACGTTTGCAAGAGAGAACCATGAAACTTCTCTTTATAATTCTTTGTAGGAACCAAAATATTGTTACAAATATTTGTAGGCACCAACCTAATGGAAAAACCAATCCCACTGGTACAAATCCTTGTAGGCACCAACCTACTCTTATGGATCTTCATAGACACCAATCTACTAGAGACACCAATCCCCACCGCTAAGCACCAACTTAGCAAGAGATACCAATCTCTTATAGACATTCATAGAAACTAATCTACTATAGACACCAATTGCCACCGTTAAGAACCAACTTAGCAAGAGACACCAATATCTTACAGATCTTCATAGACACCAATCTACTTGAGATGCCAATCCCCATCACTAAGCACCAACTTAGCAAGAGACACCAATCTCTAAGTTGTGCCAACCTTCACCGATTCTTCTTGCTATTTATGCCTTCACCAGGTTTGTTTGTTTCTTATGCATTTACCAGGTCTACTCACTACTTCTTCCTTCACAAGGTATAATCATTACTTCTACCTTTATCGGGTCTGACCAAAATTTGAATTTCCAAATGGAAAATTTCCCAAATCTAGCTATTTTGGGCCTCTTCACAAGAATTAACTTGTACACCATGCCACATATCCAATTTTTCAAATTAGATTCTAAATTTTTTACCTGAGGTACTTTTGTATGTTTCCTATGTCTTTGTAAAATATCAAGGTCTAAAACATCCCATAAAATAAGTTATAGAAAAAGTACCAAGAACCCTAACTTCCACAGAGCATATCTCCGAAAGTGTATCGAACCAGAATCTAATATTTTTACACATGTACACCAAGATATCTTCTCTATCTCTACAAAATATTAAGGTCTGAAGCACCCCAAAGAATAAGTTATAGTGAAAGTGCCAAGTTGACCTGTTTGAAACTGATTTTAGGATCATTCAGGAACCCTAACTTCCACAGAGTATAACTCTGAAATTATAGTGAACTGGAATCTAATTGTTTTACCACATGTACACCAAGATCTCTCCTCTATCTCTGCAAAATTTTAGGGTCTGAACATCTCAACAAATAAGTTATAAAAAAAGTGCCAAGATGGCCTATTTGAAACTTATTTAAGGAGCATTTAGGAACCCTAAATTCCATAGAGAATATCTCTTAAAGTATAACGAACCAGCATATGATATTTTTACCACATGTACATCGTGATCTCTCCTCTGTCTTTGAAAAATCCCAGGGTCTGAAACATCCCAAAAAATAAGTTATAGAAAATGTGCCAAGATGACATGTTTGAAATTGATTTCAGAATAATTCAAGAACCCTAACTTCCATATAGAATATCTTTGAACATATAGTGAACTAGTATCTACAATTTTTACCATAGGCACACCAAGATATCTCCTCATTCTATTCCAAATTGCAGGATTTGAACATCCTAGAAAAACAAACTATCGCAAACATTCCAAGATGACCTGAAACTGATTTTGAAATTCAATCTTTGCTGATCCATTTTTCACACACTCACTTTCTCTCAATGATTTATCTTTTTATACTCTTACATAACCGTGCATGAAGAGACACATCCATTAATTAATTAATTTAAATTCCCAATACCATCGAAAAATACCAGTGTTCCACGGGGATGCGTCCCCCAGGGTGGGGATCATGCCCCCCACGTTTCCTATGCACCTGGGATGGGGGGTCTCCTGGGGGGTTGTTTCCCCGCATCCCATTTTTAGGGATATGCAAGGATATTCAAGGGGATATGACTCCCCAAGGTGGGGGATGAGTCTCTTTGAAAGGGGGACTCCTGGGTGTCTCCCTTTGAAAATGGGGGCTTCTAGAAATATTCCTCGAAAGGGGGACTCCTGGGCATCCCCCCCGAATTTTTTCCTAATAATGCTTAAAAAACAAAAATTAAAAGAAAAAGTTAATATATATATATATATAAGTTGAAACACATTCAGAATCTAAAGCCTAAACCTAAAGTTATCCATGTTATAAGTTATAATGTATGCCCATGAGATCCATTTGATCTGTGAGGATTTAGCTGCCATTCGAGCTATAGCCCATGAGAATATTCAATTAAGTAGTCATCATGAGAGAAAGGAAGAGCCATATCCCATGAGAAAAGGGTTTAGCCATCGTGAGAGAAAGTATTAAGCATATGAGCCATAGCCATAACGTGAGGAGCTAGTGTGAGGAGTCGAGCCATAGCCATAGCATGAGGAGACGAGACATAGCAATAGTATGAGAAGCCAACAAGGAGAGAAGAGTCATTCAAGCCATCCTACAGTGATATTAAGCAGTCGTTGTCAAAGCATTCAATATTATCCTTGAGCCAATCGAACTTTTCAGCATTCAACATTCCCTTCAACATATTTCTTCTTCTAGCAATAGGTAGGTAGGGTTTTATAATTTCGTTCTTGTCATTTTTAAAATTTTTGAGCTGTCCTTTTTAGTTTTTATCATCATTTTCTTCTTTTACCCCTTCAAACTCAACATTTGGGCATTTTTTTAACCATATAAAATTAAAAAATTAATGAAAAACCCTTGTTGCAACTTGCCATAAATTTAAAACTTGTATATAAAATTTAAAAGACAACAACATGAGTGATTACAATGGCAGTGGTAGTGGTAGTGAAAGTGACACTGATAGTGATTATGATTCCCAAATAGAGGGTCATGTTGGGAGTCTTGGGAGTGGGACATATGTTGAAAGTGGGAATGGGAACACCTCATCATCATTGAATGAAACCCAGGGAAATGATATATATCCACCAAAGGTATTGGAAAATTATGCAAAGGGGACATTAAATCCAAGAAAACCACCTTTTCTATATGCCACCAAAGTATTTGGTTCAACCATCATAAAACTAGGATGTAAAAGAGTTGGGACATGCAATATTTGTGGCCATCCTTGGACTAAGAGTTATAATTGAGTGAAGATGTACCTTTTGGGAATAGGTGGAAAAGGGGGTTACTGTATATATAAAATTATCCATGATGGAAAGATTTGATATTTTGAGGATACAAATGGGAACAGATGTTAAAGGCACCTTCTCTAGCCAAAATTTCATGAGCGAAGCTTATCAAAATGCGGAAGAAACTACAAGCTCCAAAAGAAAATAAAATGGAAAGAAATCATCCATTAGCCTTATGCCTCCACCATCTCTTGTTGATAGTGGGATATGTTCATACAAACATAAGGGTTCTCATTCTTATGCAGTGGAACCAACTATTGCAGGGATGTATAGTAAGATGAACTATGTTGATACAAATGATGCCATTGGAAAATTTCTTTTTTCCAATGGAATTCCTTTCCATGTTAGTCATTATACTTATTATAAGGATATGGTGAAGGAAATTGAAACAACATGACCCTCATATGTTTGCCCAAGGGAACATAAGTTGAGGATTGTGATCTTAGATAGGAAAGTGTCCAATATCACTATACATAAAGAGTGGATGAGACAAATATGGGCGAGGGAAGGTTGTTCTATTGTTATGGATGTGTGGACATAAATTACCAAACATAAACTCATGAACATCATATTTACATGCATAGAGGTGCCTTTATTTCTTAAATCTATTGATTGTTCTCGAAATCTCAAAGATGTAGCTTTCCAATTTGAGCTTCTTCAAGATGTTATAGAGGAGGTTGGGCCCATCAATGTTGTATAGGTTGTGAAAGATACAAAAAAAGTGTGCATATCATCCGAGTTGCTGATCTAGGTGGATATCGGTGGCCACCCACCTATTTCAACTAGCTCATCTTGACATTTTTTCAGTTTGGTAGATTTTTTCCTAGTTTTCTGGTCCTGAACTTCTGTGGCCATTTTGAGGCCATAAACAATGTTTCCAGGATTATCCATAGTCAAATTGTATATGATGTTAGAATTTTATAGAATAATGTGTAGTCCTTGGATAGACCTTTCCAACGGGCTATCATGAGCCTAAAACAGAGATCGTATGCAAAAGTTAGGACCTCGGGAAGTTCATGTACCAACTTACCCCAACGGGGCCCACATGACTCTTGGCGCTTCATCTCCTAGGGTTAGGTTTTTGGATGTTTATGGTTTTGGAATTAATATTTCTTTTAAAAAATATTTTAGAGCCTCATTGTACTCATCTTCTTGCAAATGAGCGTAGTCGTCACATCTCTTCTCAGAGATAAGCCGCCACCATTCTAGCAAGCTTGTTTCAGTCTGCATTTTACAGTTTCAACATATTTCTTTATTAATAGAAGAAAAGTTTTACTGTATCTATGTTATTTTTCATTGAATATTTTTGTTAATAATATATATCTGTATTCATTTCATTCTACTCATAAAATCTGGATCAGTGGTATCATAGAAGTCTGCTCCTTGTCGTTCTGAATGCATGTCCTTGGCGAGGTTAGGGTATACATAGTTGGGTCTCGAGCTTGTTTCTCTTGAGGAAAAAGGCTCTCACACAACCAAGAGACCTTCCATGCTGGGATAAAATAAATATGATGTGATAGGAGATCCTTTCAAACAGTTTCTCGAGGAATCCCTCACGCAACAGAGGAATGATATGATGGATAGTTTTGCATAAATCCTTTGATGACTACCAATAGGCGACGAATCTTCCTCGAGTGGAGGCGTCGTCCCCTTCAAGGTATAGATAAACTTTTATATTCCTATATTTGAAGGTCAAATAAACGTAGGTGTTGTAGACAAATGGTTGAATATGCTAGAAGGGTATCTTTCTGTCCATAACTTTTCAAATAGAGAAAATATTACTTTCACACTCCTCAAATCTGTCCCCCATGTCAAAGATTAGTGGGAGACTTTCTCTGCAAAAAAGGAAATAGAGGAACCCTCATTATTTATAGTCCCACTCACCTGAGATTCCTTCAGGGATGCTATTAAGGAACAATACTACCCTCTCGGAAGTTATGATAATCTGTATCAATACAAAATGGACCACACTGCAGCAGGAAAGGGACCAAGAAGTGCCAAAGTTCAAAAATATCTTCCATACCTTGTGCATCAAGATGGGTATCAAATATTCTAAGAGAAATCTAGTGCTCAAGTACCATGGTGTTCTACATAGATACATCTAGGAATAAATGGAGTTTCTGGACATCTCTTCCTTGGGGGAGGCCTATCTATATGCCATCAAAATAGAGCAGAAGCTTAAAAAAATGCAACATTTTAGGTCTAGGAACCCCTCACAGCAGAAGCAGGGAAAGGGCATCCCCAACATAGAGAACAAAGGGTAGAGAAAATATGGACAACCTTAGGACAACCAGTCTAATCCATAAACAAAGAAGGAAAATGGAAAGATGAAGAAAGATATCGGGAAGTGGTGCAAATTCCATAAGAGCCTTTAGCATAACACTGCTGATTGTCGCTCAAAGAAATCATTGGTGGATGAGATGAAAGCCTATGAATCAAATGCAGGTTCCAAATTTGAGTCAGAACCAAAAAAGGGGAGAATGATCATTAACAAAGAACCTAGTGCCACTTTCACTACCACCAAGATCTATCCCGATGAACTTGATGAGCCAGAGGAAGGAGAGTGCCTCTTTCATTCACCGATGTGGGTGAAAGGAACTCCACTGCACTTCATCATTGATAACGGTAACTAGAAGAACCTCATCTCAATGGCAGTTTTCAAGCATATGGCCCTGTCAACAATGCCACACTTATAGTCCTACACAATCGGATGACTCTGCCAAGGAAGTGATCTTCACGTCATCCAACAATGTCATCTGTCCTACGACATCAAGCCCTTCAAAGATGAGGTTTTGTGTGATGTTTGTCCCCTTGAAGTTTGTGATGTTCTTTTAGGCCAACCTTATTTATGGAAATGTCATGTTGTATATGAGTATATGCCTCATAGTGTTATTATTACTTTGGACATGAAATTGTACAGGATACCCAAGGTAGTCCAACCTAGTGCCATTTCCTTGATCTCTGCCAAGCAATGCAGGAAGGTCATCTCTCAGATCGAGAATTTTGTCTTCTTCGTGATTCACTCTTAGAGTGAGTGAAATATTGCAACCACATCCATGGCCTCCGCGACCGACCTCTCCACACAGTAGAAGTAAGTGGATAAGGTCGTGGAAGAATACAAATATATCTTTTCCTCACCTACTAGGGTACCCATCCACTGTTAGGTCAAGAATTCCATCGATATGACCCTTGGCGCACCTCTACCTAATGGGACAGTATATTGTTGCTCCCTATTAGAAAATGAGGAGATCAAGCGTTAGATCCAATAATTGATCCATAAGGGGCACATCCAACCCAACTCATCACCTTATGGAAGCCCAATCATTCTTGTGCAGAAGAAATATGGAACCTGACGAATCTGCATTGATTATTGGGACCTAAAAAAAATCACAGTTAGGAACATATACCTAATTCCCCGAATCGACGATCTCCTTGATCAACTCAAGGGGGGGACAATTACTTCAGTAAGATTGATCTGAATTCTATCTACCATTAGGTCCCAATAGAGAAGACAGATGTATGGAAGAATTCCTTCAAGTCAAAAGAAGGCCTTTATGAATGGTTGGTCATGCTATTTGGTTTGACAAATGTATTAACAACTTTCATGAGGACAATGGACAATATCTTGCAGCGTTTTACCAATTATTTTGTAGTGGTGTATCTAGATGACATCCTCATCTACAGCAAGACTTGGGAGGAACATTTGCAACATATTTAGCAGGTTTTGCACATTTTACGACAACACCAGCTATATGCCAACTTGGAAAAATGCTCCTTCGACATGGACAAGGTCTAGTACCTAGGATAAATTGTTGATAATCATGGTGTGCATGTGGATGTAGCAATGATCCAGGTCATTTGTGATTGGCCAGCCCCAACCACACTCATTGAGATTCAGAGCTTCTTAGGCCTTGCCAATTTTTATTGCAGGTTGATGTTGGGATTCTCCCATATTGCATGGGCCCTCAACCAAGTAACTAGGGGTGGAGGTAAGGAAAATTTTGTGTGGGGTCTGTCACAACAACAAGCATTCAATGATTTGAAGCAATGCTTGTGCTCAGCTCTAGTTCTTTAATTACCTGACCTACAACAACCCTTTGATATCGAGACATATGCTTCTGAGTATGTTGTGGGTGCAGTTCTCACTCGGCATGGCCACCTCATGGCCTATCATAATGAGACACTATCATATGTAATTCGTAAGTACCCTAATGATGACAAAGAAATGTACTCCATTGTGCAAGTCTACCTCTTGTGGAGGAATATTCTCAGGAAGGAGACATTCATCCACACTGATCATAAGCCACTATAGTTCATGAAGACACAAGAAACATTGTAGAATGACTGCCATAATAAGTGGTCCAAATACTTTCAGTCGTTCCACCTCAACATCAAGTATAAGACAAAAAGTACCAACCGCGTCGCTGATTTCATCAGCCGACCTCCAGTTACGACACTCACCATGGTGCTAGACTCTTGTGGCCACGAGACCTTTGAATGGACCCAACTCTATGAGAATGATCTTGACTTCGCCACCACCTACCAGATGTTGGGCGCAAACACAATTGTCACTAATTTCCATCTTTAGGATGGGTTATTGTGTTGTCTGGGCCATCTTTGCGTTCCATTAAGCGAGTGAGAGAAGTTGATTTGGGAAGCTCACTACAGTTAGGTGGCATGAAACTTCATCATAGAAAAGACAGTGGCAGTGCTACAACAACATTTCTACTGGATGAAACTTCTACAGGATGTCAACAAGTATATCAGGTCATGCGATGCCTATGCTATTGCCAAACTGGCCACTGAGAAACAAGGCTTGTACACCCCTCTGCCTACTCCTGACAGGCCATGGGAATCCATCTAATTGGACTGCATGTTGGTCCTTCCATCCACCAAGAGGGGAAATGACTGTGTTTTTTTGGTTGTTAATCATTTTTCCAATATGGAAATTATGACCGCCTGCAAGAAGAGCATCACAACGAAGGCTACTACCAAGATCTTCTTTGAACGAGTGTAAGTACATTTTTGGATACCACAAACCATTATCCCATATCGGGGCAGACAATTCCTCAACACATTCTACTTGAGCCTATGGTCACTGTTGGACACCAAGCTCACCAAATCTGTTGTCGTCCACCCCTAGACATATGGCCAAATCAAGATCGTCAAACGAATGATTGTGCATATCCTGCACATGTACAATTCCAAGAAACCCTGCACATGGGATGAGAGTCTTCCATATGTTCAACACAACTACAACATGGCCATACATATCTCAACTAGACACAACCCCTTTTAGGTGGGATTGGGATTTCTACCATTGGGTCCCATGGATGTTGCACTACCCCTTGCGACCACCCATGCAAAGTCGTCCCATGCTCAAATTGAAGCTGACAAAGCCACCTGGTTCATTGATTAGATCCAACACATCCGCCAACAGGTTCAAGATATTTTATAGAAGTCTAATGCCAAGTACAAGCAATGCCATGATCAACATCGGGTGCCACACAAGTTTCAGGTGGGAGATAAAGTTTGGTTGCACTTGCAGAAAGAATGCCTTACAGGGCCCCATTAGAAGCTTCTTCCACTCTTCTATGGAACTTACACCATCACCAAGGTTGTGGGTGACAATGCTTTTGAGCTCAACATTCCCCCCTTCCTTGGATTGCACCCTGTGTTCAATGTGGATATCCTTCGACCATATTTTCCACCATTATTGGACACCTGAGAGATAGCAGAACAATTGACACCATTATAGATCAAACTTGATTTCATGGAGAAAGCATCCACTGATAATATTGTGGAAAGATACCATTGCTTCCTAAGGGGGGAGGATTGATCCAGGTGGATATCAGTGGCCACCCACCTATTCCAACTGGCTCATCTTGGCAGATTTTTTTTTCTTCAGTTTGACAATTTTTTCCTAGTTTTCGGGTCTTGAACTTCTGGGGTCATTTTGAGGTCCTAAACAACGTTTTTAGGGCTCTCCACGGTAAAACTATAGACATAGTTAAATTTTGAGGGCATAATGTGTATTCCTCAGATAGGCCTTTCCAACAGGCTATGATGCACCTAAAATGGAGATCACATGCAAAAGTTACGACCCCAAGAAGTTGATCTACCAACTTACCCCAATGGGGCCCACATGACTCTTGGCACTTCATCTCCTAGATATTGGATATTGATTGGTGGACATATTGTTGTTATTTGGTTTCACTCTTACACCCTATAGTTGATGTCATTCGCTATAATGACACAAATTCTCCTAGTCTTGGAGAAATCTATGAGACTTTTGATAGCATGTTGGGTCAAGTGAAGGTATCCATTCGTGAGAAATATCCCTCCTTAGAGTTCTATATGACCCAAATTTGACCCATTATTCAACATAGGTGGGATCAAATGAACACACCTTTGCACATGGCATTGTATGCACTCAACCCAAAATGGTATGTGGAAAGGCATGATAGAATTATTCCCATTGATGATCCAGAGGTTAATAAGGGATTTCGATATGCCATTACAAAGATGTACAATTCAAYAGTGGGGAGAACACTTAGGAGACAGTGGATGCATTTTTCAAGTCTTAATGACCCCTTCAACAAGCTTAATATGAGGGAATATAACAATGACTTAGGCCAGGATGACCCCATTGGTTGGTGGACCATGCATGGGGATGATGCTCTAGATATACAACATCTTTCTATTCGCTTGTTGTCTCAGATTGCTAGTTCCTCTGCAACAGAGAGGAATTGGTCCACATATAGCTTCATCCACTTCATCAAGAGGAATAAACATGCCTCTAAGAGAGCAAAGAATCTAGTTGTAGTTCACAGTGCCTTACGTCTTGCGCATAAGAAGACACCAGCATATCATAGGGGATTGGAGACATGATGGCATGTGGATCCAGAGGATGGTACACAGATAGATGAGGAGGATGAACCAGATGATATGAAACATGGTTTGGTTGGTGTGTCATTAGTTACTCATGAAAACGACTCTGACCTAGAGATAGATAATGACATTACCTTTGATGGTCCTGATGACTTCATGAAAGAGATGGATGTAGAGGACTGGTCAATGTGATTGACTCCACGATGGTCATTTTAAGATTTATTTTCAATGTTCACTGTCCATTATTTTTTCGGTTTTAATTTTTGAGTCTTGACTCTAGATAGTAATGACCTCAGACCTTGACTCGTCACTCTTTACTATTTTTGAGTTTGAGTAATTCCAATTTACTATTTCATACTTTAGTATATACTATTTTGCTTAGTACTAATTAGATTCTAGAATGGTGAACGATGAATTTAAATCAATGTATCAATATTTTACTATTGTTTCAACTTTAATTTATGATTTACGAATCAATGTATTTCATTACTAAATTTGAATTTGAATTTTGAATCATGTTTAATAGTTTATATCATTTACAAATTTGAATTTTCAATTTACTAATTTAATAGTATTTAGTATTTTAGTATTTACTGAAGAATTTGCATGGGATGAATAGTTATTATTGAGATTTTATCTCTATTATTATTTTTTAAAATTTTTATATTTAATATATTTTCTATTATATATGTGACATTCCCTCGTCCCCCATTTCCTTAAAATACCTAAAATTTGGGGGTACTTCCACATGTCTCCCCTGTACGTCTCCCTGCACCCACACCCCCATATCCTAGAGTCTTGGTGGAACATTGGAAAATACCCCAAATACCATGGGAAAATACCCCCAACCCATGGGTTTGAAACCACCATGTCCCTTTTAACTTTGTCACATGCACCCCCTTTTTAATATAATTGTATACCTATATATAAATCAATCTTGGAAATGTTGTGTTTATTGTAATGTCGTAATATGACATTAATGAAATCATTAATCCTTTGACATCAATGACAATAATTCCAACAATCGTTACATGTGCACTAGAGTGACACAGATGAAAAATTCAACAGACTATCACAAGGGAACCTCAACCATCATAACATGTTGCCACATCTTCTTTATCCATCTCTTCATCTTCCTAACACATGTACACTATCCTATTGAGTGAGATATGAATAGACAAGATGCAAATGACCCCCCTTCAAATGTAATTAGTTTGGTGTTGATGTTATTAAACATACTTGGATGATGGATAATTCTTAATTGTATTAAACTTCATATTGTTCATATCATTGTTGTACAGACTTGTATTTTGTCAATAAAATTTTAGAGTTGATATTCTACCTAGATATTCATGTCAATTGTACATGTTTTGTATGGTTTCATTCCTATTTATGTTTCATAAATTTCCTTACTATAACCCATTATCTATATGTGTAAGATTAAGACTTTGAAGCTATTCTTGTGGATGAACTAATTCTACTAATACACTTCCAAATCATATTACAATCAAGGATATCTAAAACAAAGATATTATGATCAAGAATATCTACATGTATCATCTTAAAAATAGAAATATGATTAATAAGACTTCATAAATTTCTACTTATTCCAATACCCTAAGCATTTTCATTTCTCCCATTATTATATTATATATGAAACCAATAAAGGAAATTACAAAAGGCCTCATAAATTTCCACTTATTTATGAGGCCCCGAACATCTTCATTTCTCCTATCAAAACCCCAAAAACGTATATCAAGTGAAGTGCCTTAAGTAAGAAAGTTTTGTCTAAATCTAAAAAAATGGATTTTCCAAAAATATAGATAAAGAAAATCTTAGCAAAACATTAAAAAAAAAATCATATATTTAATGAATGAAAGTAATCATATGTTATAGTAACATTGATAATATTAAAAATGTTATTGAATATAGTGGTAATTAGCAATTTTTCCATGTTATAGTAACATTGATAATACTAAAAATGTTATTGAATATAGTGGTAATTAGCCATTTTTCCATGTTGTATATGATGGTTCCGATGGACCGAGCCAACCATATTCATATGCTTCTCTCTGAGAGAGAGGAAGCACCGTACATACATGCACTCCTTTACATGGGGTTCTACACTCCTTTCGATTCACCGATCTTCCGGTTCTGGCCGAGTGACACGAAACTTGTACATATTATTGAGAAATGTGTTTTTCACATGTAAAAGTGTGGAAAATGTTGATAGTGAGTGGGAAAGGATTTATTATATTCATTTTACATTTAAGAGTATGGGAAATGTGGATGATGAGTGGGAAATGAATATTTCACAGAAGATTTTGTATGGGGTTAGGGTATGAGTGAGAAATGACTTATTTATATAGACAAATAAATGAAGTATTTAAAAGAAGATTTTGTATGGAACATGTCAGATATGAAAATCATGAAAAGATGATTAAAAATCTAAAGATACTTGATTGTGATGGTATAACAAAAATACTTTGATTTTAATGGTCATAAGGTGTGAGATGTATGGTATGATAGTAAAATATTTCCGTTAAATTAAAAGAAGCTCCTTTTTCATATAAGTTGTAAGATCCATGTAATAATGTAATAGTTGAAGTCTTTTTATGTGGAATGAAAAGACAACATGAAATTTAGATAATGAATTAGTTTTTTTTAAGAATTTTAATTTTTCATTTTCTAACTCACATTTAGTTATTATAGATTTTATAGATGGCTTAAAAAGAAGATGAAGAAAAAGGGAAAAATTAAGTAATATTTCTTAAAAGGCAATAAATGACATGTACAATGCAGTCTACACCTACACTTTTGTAAGTATTTTAAGTATATATACTTACTTTATTTTGTATTGTTCTTCTTACTTTATTTTGTATTGTTCTTTGAGCACCTAAAGAATGTGATTTTCATTTCATAATGGAATAAAACTTGCAATTTTTTTTCTTGGAAAAAATGTGTGAGACGTGTGTTAAATTTGGCAACATCAACAATCATTCTCCAATGAGAGGCCATATGGGCCACCCTGAGGCTAGCCAGGGATATTTGGAGAATCAACCAGTCTTGTCAGGTATTGACAAAATCCAGGGGTAACGTACAACCTCTGCGAGTCAAACCAAAAGTTAGGGCGAATGAGATGCTATGTGAGTTTAATGCAAAAGTCAGGGGGAACGTACAACCTCTGTGAGCATAGACAGTCTAGTGCAAAAGTCAGGGGGGAACGTACAACCTCTATGAGAATAAACAAACTAGTGCAAAAGTCAGGGGGAACATACAACCTCTGTGAGCCTAGTCAAACCTTGTGAGCCATGAGCAAAATTCAAGGCATCTAGCAAAAGTTAGGTTTAATATAAAATTCCTATGAGCTAGAAACAAACAATATTCCTAATATTGAAAATGATGTAATTGTATTGATCTAGTGCATTGGCACGTGTAAACATTATCCACCATGAAGATAATTTCGAATTGCCTTGTCAAGAGTTGTAACTAAAGTCTCGAGTCTAGTTCTATGTTAGAACTAAAGTGTAATGTTGAGTTGCAACTAAAGTCTTGAGTCTAGTTCTATTTTAGTAATGTTGAGTTGCAACTAAAGTCTTGAGTCTAGTCCTATTTTAGAACTAAAGTGTAATGTTGAGTTGCAACTAAAGTCTGGAGTATAGTTCTATTTTAGAACTAAAGTGTAATGTTGAGTTGCAACTAAAGTCTTAAGTCTAGTTCTAAGTTCGAACTAAAGCATGTCAATCTCAAGTCTAGTTCTAAGTTTGAACTAAAGTGTAAAGATGAGTTGTAACCAATCTCAAGTCTAGTTCTAAATTCGAACTAAAGCATGAAGCCGAGTTATGTTTAAACGTGTTGAAGTGCAGCAACAGGTACACATAGATCCAAGAAATCTTGATTAAGTTTCCAGTGTAAGGACCATGGCATCCTCCATTTCAGTCAGGGCTAAAGATAGGCTCGAAGGAGCTACCAACTTTAATGTGTGCAATCTCTGTATAACAAATATCTTGCAAGAGCATGATCTTGAGAAGCATGTGACCACAGTGGCGGAGGAACCAATGAATAATGCAAGCAGAATGGACTTTAGGAAGAGTCAAACAAAGGCCAAGTGAATCATCTTTGACTCAGTGAAAGACAATATAATGTTTGCAATGACTTCGTTGATGACTTCCAAGGATTGTATGGATACCTTGGTGAATCTGTATGAGAAACATGCTCCAAGTTAGAAGAGGACACTTAAGCACAAGCTTAAGTATTTGAAGATGGAGAAAGGTGAATTAGTGGCATTTTTCTGTTCCAGGATATCTCAGATCAGAGATCAACTTTTGGTCACAGGGGTGATAATGGACGATGATGATTTAGTGCAGGACATTTTTGACGGTCTTCCTTCTTCATGGGGGACCTTCTTATCCAGTGTAAGTGGGAGAGAGATCCAACCTACATTTGAGAGGTTATGGCATGATTGCCTCCAGGAGGAGAGTCACATAGCTACCAGGAGCAAGCCAATGAAAGAAGAGCACTCAAATTTAGCATCAAGATTCAAGGGAAAGAAGAAAGGCACTTTCCAAGAAGGCTCTCATTGGAAGCCAAACACCAAAGGTGCATTCAAAGGAAAGAATATTGATACATATAAGATTAAATTCTTTAGCTGTAATAAGTTGGGTCATTTTGCTAAAGATTTTTGGTTTAGAAAGAAATATCCTAGGAAAGGGAAACATCATGCCTCAACTACTGAGGATGATGAATCTATAAGAAATCAGAAAAGTCCTTCTAATGAGAAAGAAAATAGGAAAGAATATTATTTGGTTTCTGCCTTATCCAGTTCAGTTTCCATGGGGACGAAAACTTGGCTAGTATACAGTGGTGCATCAAACCACATGACATGGTACAAGGAGATCCTCTCAGATTTCGAGACAAAACATTTTGCAGAGCAGGTCAAGCTTGGGGATGAAAATGTTACAAGATAGAGGGAGTAGGATCTATCTCCTTCAGATTGGAATCTGGGGCTAGACTTCATGTTGATGAAGTATTATATGTTCCAGGGCTCAAGAAGAATCTACTATCAATTGCAACCCTTGAGGACAAGGGATATTGGGTGATCTTCAAGGACAAGAAGGCACTACTATGGGCTAAAGGTAGCCACTTAAGTACATCAGAACCCATTGGAACTCATAGTGGAGGACTGTACATCGTGTCAGGATATTCAGTTTAGGCATTGGCTCATGATGCGCCTAGCTCCAGCGAGTTGTGGCACAAAAGACTTGGACATCTTCATTAAAAATCTCTTCCAGATCTACAGAACATGGTATGTGGCATGCCCTCTATTTCCCTTAGTAAAAATGAAATTTGTAAGGGATGCATGCTAGGTAGAAATATAAAGAAAACATTTCCTAGTACTGACAACAGATCTCAGGGCATCTTAGATCTGGTTCATTTTGATGTATGTAGTCCTATGTCATCTCCCTCACTCAGTGGTTGTTTGTATTATGTCATTTTTATTGATGATTACTCAAGAAAATGTTGGATATAATTTCTTAAAGATAAAAGTGACACAGTTGATAAATTCAAAGAGTATGAAGCCTTTATTAAAAAGTAGACAAGGAAACACATCATAATCCTTAGAACAAACAATGGAGGAGAGTTTGAATCTCTTCAATTTGAGGATTTCCGCAAGTTAACATGAATCAATAGATAGTTGATTGTGCCATATAACCCTCAACAAAATGGTGTTGTTGAGAGGAACAACATGACTATTTGTGAGGCAGCGAAAGCAATGATGTTTGACCAGGATCTGCCAAAATCTTTATGGGAAGAAGCTACCTCCACTGTCGTGTATATTCAGAACAGGTGTCCACATGCTATTTTGAAGGACAAGACTCCTGAAAAAGTCTTCTCAGGGATCAAACCTAAAGTAGGGCATCTAAGGATATTTGGATGTCCTGTGTATATTCATGTCCCTAAGGAAAAGAGGACAAAGATGGATCCCTCAGGAAAGAAAGGGGTGTTTGTGGGGTACAATGAGAAATCCAAGGCTTACAGAATTTATGTACCAAGTCAGAGGAAAATAGAGGTAGTCAGAGACGTGACCTTCCATGAGGAACCTGCATTTAAGAAATCTAGAGAGCTTTAACAAGATTCAGAGGTAGTTCAACCAGCTTCACCCTCTTCTCAAAAATGAAGAGTCAGATGATCAGAGAGAGGAACCTCGTGAAGGGCCAAGTAATGAGCCCCTAGAACCCACTGAAGTGTTAGAAATAAATCTTGAAGAAATTCCAGCCAAAAGGAATCCAGGGTGGCTTAAAGAAATAGTGTAGGAAGCAGAAAGGATAACTGCTCCCAAAGGAACTTTCACGGAAAAGAAGAGGCCTCATAGTTTTGGAGGCTATGTTGCACTGATGAGCAACATTAGTGGTGCCGAACCTTATTCATTTGAAGAATCAGATAAATTACAAGTATGGAAGGATGCCATGCTTGAGGAATACATGTCTATTATAAAGAACAATGTTTGGGACATTGTGCCAAGGCCAAAAGACAAATCAACGGTTTCTTCCAAATGGATCTATAAGATCAAACATGCAGCTGATGGAAGTGTGGAAAAGTTCAAAGAAATATTTGTAGCCAGAGGCTTCACTCAGAAAGAAGGAATCGACTACGAAGAGACTTTTTCCCCTGTAGCCAGGTATACCTCCATTCGAGCTATTATTTCTTTAGCTTCCGTACTTGGTTGGAAGCTACATCAGATGGATGTAAAAACAACATTCTTGAATGGAAAGATTGAACAAGAGGTCTTTGTGGAAAAACCAGATGGTTTTATACTACATAACAAAGGCAATCATGTATGCAAGCTAAGGAAGGCCTTGTATGGTCTTAAGCAAGCTCCTAGAGTTTGGTATGATAGGATTGATGGCTTTCTTAAAAGCCTGGGCTTTCTGAAAAGTGATGCTGATGCAAATCTATACTTCAAGGTAAGAGGTAACCAACCTGTTATACTAATCCTGTATGTTGATGATCTCTTTCTAACATGAAATGAAGGGATAATAGCCTGGTGTAAGATGGAGCTAACCTCAAAATTCGAGATGAAATACTTAGGCTTGATGCATTACTTCCTAGGATTGGAAGTGTGGCAAAGATAGGGCGAGATATTTCTGGCACAAGGAAAATACACAGTGGATGTACTAAAGAGGTTTCGTATGACAGATTGAAAATCCATGTCTACTTTGATGGTTACCAACCTAAGGAAGCTGCATAATTCTGATACAAGTTCAGATTTGGTGAATCCCACCATGTATAGGCAACTGATTGGATCATTGATGTACATGATCCACACTAGGCCAGATATATGCTATGCAATGATTGCAATGAGTCAGTTCATGACTGAACTGAGATAGAGACACTAGGTGGCATCAAAGCACATCTTGAGATATCTCAGAGGGACCATTACTTATGGTCTGAGATATACATCCAGTGGTGATTTATTTTTGCATGGGTATGCAAATGTTGATTAGGCAGGAAGCCCAGTGGATCAGAAGAGTACTTCCAGATATTGCTTCAATTTAGGATCCGCTATGATCTCTTGGTCAATCCAAAAGAAAGGATCCATTGCAAAGAGTACAACAGAGGCTGAGTACATTACAACAAGTGATGCTAGCAAGGAAGCAGTATGGCTCAAAAAATTGGTTTATGGCTTGTTTGGTGACAAGCTTGAGACGACGGTGGTTCACTGTGATAATCAAAGTTGCATAAAATTGACAGAGAACCCAGTATTTCATGACAGGTCAAAACATATTAACATGAGGTACCACTACATCCGAGACTTGGTCCAGAGAAAAACTATAAAGTTATAGTACATAGCCACAAGCAAGCAAGTAGCTAATATCCTAACCAAGCCTCTGACCTCGAGACAGTTTTTGCAGCTGAGAGGCAAGCTTGGTGTGGCTGAGAATGACTCCCTCGCTGAGAGGGAGTGTTAAATTTGGTAGCATCGATAGTCATTCTCCAATGAGAGGCCATATGAGCCACCTTGAGGCTAGCTAGGGAGATTTGGAGAATCAACCAGTCTTGTGAGGTATTGAAAAAAGCTAGGGTGAACACACAACCTCTGTGAGTCAAACCAAAAGTTAGGACAAAGAGATGCTATGTGAGTCTAATGAAAAAGTCAGGGGGAACGTACAACCTCTGTGAGCATAGATAGTCTAGTGAAAAATTCAGGGGGAACGTACAACCTCTGTGAGCCTAGCCAAACCTTGTGAGCCATGAGCAAAAGTCAAGGCATCTAGAAAAAGTTAGGTTGAATATAAAATTCCTATGAGCTAGAAACAAACGATATTCTTAATATTGCAAATGATGTAATTGTATTGATCTAGTGTGTTGGCACGTGTAAACATTATCCACCATGAAGATAATTTCGAATTGCCTTGTCAAGAGTTGTAACTAAAGTCTTGAGTCTAGTTCTATGTTAGAACTAAAGTGTAATGTTGAGTTGCAACTAAAGTCTTGAGTCGAGTTCTATTTTAGTAATGTTGAGTTGCAACTAAAGTCTTGAGTCTAGTTCTATTTTAGAACTAAAGTGTAATGTTGAGTTGCAACTAAAGCCTTGAGTATAGTTCTATTTTAGTAATGTTGAGTTGCAACTAAAGTCTTGAGTCTAGTTCTATTTTAGTAATGTTGAGTTGCAACTAAAGTCTTGAGTCTAGTTCTATTTTAGTAATGTTGAGTTGCAGCTAAAGTCTTGAGTCTAGTTCTATTTTAGAACTAAAGTGTAATGTTGAGTTGCAACTGAAGTCTTGAGTATAGTTCTATTTTAGAACTAAAGTGTAATGTTGAGTTGCAACTAAAGTCTTAAGTCTAGTTATAAGTTCGAACTAAAGTCTAAATCTAAGTTGTAACCAATCTCAAGTCTAGTTCTAATTTNATTTTAGTAATGTTGAGTTGCAGCTAAAGTCTTGAGTCTAGTTCTATTTTAGAACTAAAGTGTAATGTTGAGTTGCAACTGAAGTCTTGAGTATAGTTCTATTTTAGAACTAAAGTGTAATGTTGAGTTGCAACTAAAGTCTTAAGTCTAGTTCTAAGTTCGAACTAAAGTCTAAATCTAAGTTGTAACCAATCTCAAGTCTAGTTCTAATTTCAAACTAAAGCATGAAGCTGAGTTATGTTTAATGCATGCAATCAGGTTACTATTTCGAGCTTCCCCTCTTCCCCTCTTCAGCCTATATAAGAAGAGGTCGAACCCTCTCTTTAGAACAGTTATGCAACATAGCTTTGAAACACAGTTTTCATATGCAGGTTGAGGGTGAAGCAATAGAGGAGCACATCAATGATAAAGAGGCAGCAGATCAAAGGCGTATTTCAACAAGGTCTTGTAAGTCTTTGTCAGTTCAGAGTCATCTTGGCAAGCTCTTTGAGAGAAGAACATTCATGGTGGATATTTGTAAGAGACCTTACATTATTAATGCAATAAAGGAATATTGTTTGTTGGGGTTTTTCCCCTTGTATAGGGTTTCCCCAGGGTATATGTGTTGTTGATATGTATGTTTACTTATCTACATAATTATTTCTATTTGATTATGATTTGGAATTGTTGAAATATATTAAGTTGGAATCAAAGTATTGAAGAAAATAAAAGAATTAATCTGCATAAGAAATCAAGCTCATAATTTAACAGTATGTCATGATAGTCAAATATTTCCTTTAAATGAAAGAAAACTTGTAATATACCAAAAATAAGTTAGCAATTACTTGGACAAAGTTAATCAAATAATGTGTTACACTCTAGTCAATGAAGAGTTACGTCTCTTTGTTTTTTGCTTGTATAAATGATATCCATTCCACCATTGTAACTTGGATTGATAAATATTAATAAAATACATTTTTATATGCGGGTTCTAGTCTCCTCCAATTGGTGTCACAACTACAGCTTGGGATTCATGGATCACGTCAAGGAGATAACAATCAAAATATACATTTCATATATACTACACCCATTTCTACCCCATTCTTATCCAAACTTGCATCTGTATTGCACCCATCGCTTCCCCATTCTTCTCCAAACTTTCTTCGCTAATGATTTAATCACCATAATCTTATTTGGGTCTACCAATCTGATTGTTGCCTCCTCATCCCTTAATCACCTAGAGTTATAGTTTCCACCTATAAAGAGAGCAACCATTTTTTATTTTCATACACATTACCATAATTCGTGGGAGTTTAATGGTGTAAAGCCACTTTTTTGGAAGGGCACGACCATCCAACCATTTTTTCAAGAAACATGACCATTCAATTAGTTCTCTATCTTTTGTGTGTGTGGAATTATACTTGCTATGCATAGAAGCACTCATTATTTCTTACAACTGGGTAAAGCATGAGGAGTTCAGAAATGTCAAGGTTGGATATGAGGTCTTATGGAAACACCTCTTCCACTATACAGAGGAATGACGAGACAAAATAGACAAGCACCAGAGTGTTGGAAGAGTTGACTAAAGTTTTCTGCAAAAAAATCAACAAGATGAACACAACACTCTCCAAAAAAGTAGACGAGATAAACACAACACTCTCCAAAAAAGTAGACGAGCTAAACACAACACTCTCCAAAAAATTCATCAACTTGGAGTTTGGAATAAATGAGTGGGGAAGGAATCACCTCCAGATAAAGAATGAAGTTGAAACAATTAAAAGAGGGAATAAGGGAGTAAGTAGCCTAAATTCCCACTCTTCTTTTCCACCACCACAACATTTATTCAATATGGTTTCTTTTAATAGGTTTACACACAAGATAAAAGTGGATATACCAAAATTTGACAACGAGGATGATAGGAAGGGAACAAGGTGGATTAATAAAATCAATGTTATTTTGAGCTATATCAGAATCACAATGAAGAATAAAAAATTAACCTTGCATCGATGCACATGGAAATATTTGCACGTCATTGGTTCTTATTGTGGAACACAAAATCCAAGTCATTAGCAAGAGACTGGGATACATTAAAAAAATATCAAAATATTTCAGGATTTAGAAGAGAAGGAAATATATGCAAAACTCACTTGAATACAACAATTTGGTTCTATGCATGAATATTTATGTGAGTCACATGTGTTGGCTACTCATGTACCAAACCTGTCTAATAATCACATCCTACAAATCACCATATCGGGATCGAAAGAAAACATAAGAAATGAACTTAAATTGATAGATGTAAAGGATGTAGAGAAAGCATGACTAAAATAAAAAATCATTGAAGAAAAATTGATGTCCTATCAACAACCTCCATGGTTCCATTCCTAAATAGTAAGCTTAAAGTATATTCCTCCTAACAAAAGGATTCTTCCATCCGACATAAATAATGGCAAAAATCAATGTTTAAATAAGACAATCACCGACTAATTTGAAATACACACAATGATCAACTTTGCTTCTTGTGAATTCAAGTCCCAATATATAAGTATCAAATTTTTGATACCACATACTTGGTGATTTCTTTAAACCATACAAGGACTTTTTCATCTGACATACCATCTCTTTCTTTCCCTTCACTACAAATCCTTTTGGATGCCTCATGTAGATTTCTTCTTCTAGATCCCCATGTAGGAATGTTGTCTTCACATCCATCTATACTACTTCAAATCAAAAGAAGCAACGACAGATACAATAAATATAATAGATGCTAACTTGGAAACATGAGACAAAAATTCACCAAAGTCAATTCCCTCTACTCGGGAATAACCTTTTTCTACTAACCAAGCTTTGTTTTTCTCCACTTTCCTTTTTTCATTCAACTTCTTAAAAAACCATTTTCTGCCAATAGGATTTCTTCTAGTCGGAAAATCCACTAAATACCAAGCCTCATTCTTGTCCAAGGCTACCATTTCTTCAACCATGGCCTTTTTCTAGATTTTTCCATCCGTTGAATCCACTACCTCCCTAAAAAATCTAGGATCATCATCAGTAATAAACAAAGCAAAATTTGAATGAAAATTAGATGGATTATACCTTTCTAATTTCCTTTTTTCATGAATCGATATTCTCAATACTAGAGTATGAGGCTCTTCTTCTTATTATTCATGTTCTTCTATATATTTGAATTCATTATCCTTCAATTCAAACTCTATTTTATCTGGTTCCTCCTCCCTTGGTAGGACTTCATGTTTGACAACATATTTGATTTCTCTAAATACCACATCTCGGATATACACTACCTTCTTAGTTTTTGGGTTCCAAAGATTATAACCTTTCAAAGCATATTTATAGCCAATAAAGATACACTTTTCATCCTTTTTATCTAGCTTAATCCTATTTTCCTTTGGAATGTGTATAAAAGCATCACAACCAAAAACCCCGAGATATGTTAGAGAGGGTTTCTACCAGTCCATACCTCATGTAACATGTAGATTCCAACACTAATAAGGGTTATTGATTTACTAGGTAACATGTAGAGTCTACTACCTTTTCCCAGAATTCCTGGCCAAACCCGACACCACTGAGCATGCTCCTTGCTCTTTCCATCGATGTCTTGTTCATCCTTTATGCAACTCCACTCTATTGAGGTGTGTATGGAGTAGTCTTTTGCTTTTCTATACCACATTTCTTATAGAATTCCTTGAATTCATTCATAGAAAATTCTCAACCATTATCCATCCTTATGACCTTAATTTTGTTATCTATTTGGTTTTCCACAAGAGCCTTAAACTCTTTAAATTTGTCAAAGAATTTAGATTTCTTCCTGAGGAAATAAATCTATGCGTTCGTTGAGAATTCATCTATAAATGAGACATAGTACACATATTTACCTAGTGATCGAATAGTCACAGGTCCAAACACATCATTGTGCACCAACTATAAAATTCCCCTTGCCCTCGTAGCACAAGAGGAGAATATTACCTAGTTATGCTTCCCATACAAGAAATGTTCACATAAATCAAGATCCATAGATAAATTTGACATACCTTCAACCATACCTTTACCATGTAGTACTCAAATCCACTTCCCTCTCATATTCCCTAGTCTTTGATGCCACAACATAGTATTTTATCCAGAGAATGCAAGAGTTTTTCCTTCTTCAAATCCAATCTCAAAAATAATGGAACTGTTACACCCATCACTAGTAGTGCTTCCCAACAACTTATACAGAGTTCCAATTCGATCTCCCCTCAACAACACGATTACTCCTCAAACCATTCTGGAAGTTTCCTTTTCAAACACTATTTTTACACCTACATCATCCATATTGATTATAGAAATCAATTTCTTGGCCAAGCCTAAGATGTGCATAACACCAAGGAGTTTTTTAACCCCACCATCCATGAGATTCAACTTGAATTTACCTCTTCCTATGATTTTGATTGTTAAGTCATCTCCTACAAAAACATCACCCCCATCATACCTTTCATACTCTAAAAACCACTCTCTTGAGGAGTCACAAGAAAGGATACACCTAAGTCGACTAGCCATGCCTCATGATCTGCATGTGTGGTTGAAGAAGCCAATTACACATGCCCTCCTTCATCTGTGAAGGTTTTTTCTTTCATAGAAGGGGCATCATCAGATCCCTTCCCTCTATCAATACTTTTGGATCTACATTGTTTCTTGTAATGCCCTTATTTTCTACATCTCCAAAATACCTTTAAAACTTTTCTTGGATATTTAGATGTTCCTCTAGATTTGTATCTCCCACTTGAGGACTTATTTTTATTTCTTTCCTAGGAGAATCCTCTTACAAATAAGAAATATTTTCTCTAGCTTTCCATGTTTTTCCGATTCATATCCTTCGACAACAAGGATGAGACCACATAATCAAAACTTAAAGTAGTTGCATTACTGCATATGGCCACAACCAGACTATCCCACAAGTTTGGTAAATATCACAATAAACTTATACAATTATATTCATCATAAATCTTAATATCAACTGATAATAACTAACTTACCATAGTATTGAATGCGTTCAGATGCTTTGTTACCGAGTCTCCATCTTTCATCCTTAGGTTGTACAACTTCTTCTGCACGAAAAGTTTGTTTACCGAGAACTTAGACTAATACAAGGCCTCTAATGTATTCCATAATGGATTGACTATAGGATTCCCCTAACACATTCAATAAAATTGAACATGAGAGACACAACTAGATTGTTCTCTTTGACTTTCAATCCAACTTTGTTCAGTCTTCTGTTGACATTCCTATAGGTGTAGTACCTGGATCTACAATGACCCATTGATCTTTTTCTACTAAAATATCTTCCATCTTGAGCCTCCACAACTCAAAACTTTTTCTATTAAATTTTTTTATCTCTATTTTTTAACTACTCGCCATTTATTGTTACCACAAGAATCAATGCTGCAAAGCTCCCATTGTAACAAGGTTGATCACAGATCCAAGCCAAACCATTAGCCACAATGGTGTCTTCCTAAAGCCAATAAATTATCTGATACCAAATGTTAGTTTTAAACCTTTTACATTAATGCAATACACTCACAAATTCTTAACATAGAAAATAAAACAATTGCAATCACACATATACACAAAGATTTACCCTTGAAACCCAAATTGGAAAACCAACAACCTATTTTATAGCCGCACCTCTAATTATATTCATAATCCAAATTCATTGTTTACAATACAATATATAGGACCTCACAACATCCAAAAAACCCCTAATCCATTGACCCTAAATAGATTAAAACCTTAATTCCTTAACCGAAAATAGAAAACCATGGGCTGAAATATCATGTGCCACTAAACCGTTAAAGGAAGAAAACCACCCACACCAAAGGAGAACGAATATAATACATACCCAATATTCTCCCACTAGTTGTTTTCTTTGGATATGGGGGTCACATGATTTCATGCTCAACAATCCGAGGCAAAAATTCCCATTGGGTATCTACAATAAGAGAATTTCTCAGTGCTCACAAAATTTGTTAATGAATCTGCAACATTCTCCAAAGTATCCTCCTTCACCAACAACACTTTCTTCTCTTCAACCATGTTTCTAAAAAAAAAATATTGAACATCAATATGCTTTTGTTGGATCATGTTGTCATTGATGCCAATGGTTTGATTGATTGATGTCAAGTGATTGATTGATGTCAATGGATTGATTGATTGATGTCAAAGGATTGATTGATTGATGATTGATGAACAATGTATATGCATAGTCCTTGATGAAAATGATAGATGTCAAAGTGGAAACCAATTGATAAATATGGTTCATTGATATGATGCATAGATGAAGATGGATCAATGAGTTATCATTGATACATGATGATGCATAGTTTGTTTGATGAAAAGATGACTAATTATTGTCTTTTCATGATTGATAAGGTGCACAAATGGATGAACTCCAAAGTGGTCCCCTTATGGTGAAAGCCCTCACGGGAAGACACTTTGCGGATTGAGTTATCCTAGAAGAATGGTTGGAGGACCCATGATTGTATGTGGAATAATGAGATGAATATCAATGAATTTGTTGGTGAAACTATCCTAGATGGATAGTGCTTGTCATGTCATTTCTGGTGGTATGTGGAATGTCACATAACTCCTCACGGTTTGAGAGTTAAGGCCTTATGAAGTTGGAGGACCCCCCATATGAAGGCTTGAAGCCCCCAAGGTCAAAGAAGTCAAAGTGACCTAAAATAAGAAATAATTATTTAAATGATAAAGTTAAAGTGACAAAGTCAAGGTGGATTATTTAAATAATAAAGAGAAGTGACAAAATCAAGAAGGAATATTTAAATGATAAAGTATTGGAGAACTTTCTATTTATGGAAAGTGGTTAACCCTAAAATAAGGAAAATATGTTAAGTAACCTAGAAATGGGTTAAGTAACCTAGAAATAGGTTAAGTGACCTAGAGGATGAAAGTATAAATAAGATAGCTATGGAATCTTGCCATCATCCTTTTTGTGTGGATCAATGGAGAGATTCCTGTGAGAATATCTTTTGGAGTATTGATGGAGAGATTCTTGTGAGAGCATCTTTGGTATGGATATCTTGAGAATGATTGAAGATATATTATGAGAAAGAAAGAGAGAGGAGGATCTCATGGACGCTTCAAATTTTTAGAAATATCGAATATCTTGACAGAAAAAGTCTCGGAGCTTCAGAAACCCTAGTTTCTGAGGTGTACGCGGGCTGTAATGGGCTAGGGCACGTACATACGTGGGTTGTATGAAGACAGGGCATGTACGATGGATAGAATGATGAATAAGTGTGTTTGAGATGATGCCAAGATCTTCGATGATGAAGCAGGTTCCAGATCTACATTCTATGGGCTCAGATATGCCACTGAGACATAGGTATGGTTACACTATTATCTTGATGGAGACTATTGTTTGATGTGTTGTGAATGCTTAGGGAATTCTTGATATGGCTTCTATTATGTGGTTTAGTTTGGTTGATTTGGTTGATGGAGTGAGCAGTACTCTTGTGATTCAGTGGTGACATGATTGCTATGGTATACTAGTTGTTTATACATGTTTAAGATAGCATTCATATTGATTTATTGTGGAGCATGAGCAAGCTATTGGAGACCTTGGAGATGTTGTGATTGGCTGGTGGTCAGATTGGACAGTCAAAGACAGAAGAGAATGATATATTGATTACAGATAATCTGAGTTGATCTTGAAGGACAAACCCTAACAACTCAGAAGGTATACACAGGTTGTTGTATACACTGGCCGCGTGCATACGTAGGTTGTAGTGAGCCAAGGCGCGTACACACGCTGGCTGCACTACTGACAGGTCACGTACCTATTGAAAAATTGATATCTGTTGAGGATTTTTGCCTCATCTCAGTTGGTGCTGAGGGTGTAAGCTGAGTCTTGCATTATAGAGCTGGTGCTCTTGTAGAGTTGTACTCTATTCAGTTGTTGCTGAAAAACCCTCGGATTTTTGTCCACAATAAAAGGGAAAATTGTACATACATCTTATGTTCTTTCTGTTCCTTATGGTGATGAATTGTTGATGATACATTCCTGATATATTTTGTTGATATGTGTTCACATATAATTGGTTATAAATGATAGCAATGCGTAATGAGTAAAAGTTGAATGCTAACTAATAAGTTTTGTGTAAAAGGAAAGTTTTGGGAAAAAGAGCCCCACACTCATTCACCCCCCCTCTAAGTGTGGTAGGTGTGTCCAACAATTGGTATCAGAGCCGGCCTTCACTACAAGCCTTAATAAGCTTGAAGGATATCCATAGACACACAAATGGATGATGAAGTTCCAATCCTTGATGAGGAAAACTATTCTACCTGGAGAATAGAGATGAGATTATATTTGAAGACAATGGGAGCAACTATTTGGAAGTCAGCCATTGGTGGATCAGTTCCATTGAAGAACAAGTCAAATTTTTCGGCTTAAAGGGAAGGAAAGAAGAATGATGCATTGGCTCTCAAGACCATTCTTAGTGGACTCTCAAGACCTATCAAAGAGAGCATGGGACAATGCACTTCTGCCAAGGATCTATGGCTAAAGCTAGAGGAAACATATCAAAGCAAAAAGGAGAAAGAAGATATTGAAGATCACTCCATCAAGATCACTAAAGGTAAAGAATCTCCAAAAACTGTTGAATGCATTATTTCTAAATGTAATTTTGAAAACATTTCAAGTGAAGATAAAGAATCAAGTGATTATAGCACAAACGAAGATCTTGAAGACATTTAAAATGAAGGCAAACAATTATGTGTTGGTATTGGCAAAAAGGAAGATAGTGAAGATATTTCAAATGAAGGTAAAGAACCCTCAAAAACCCTTGATTGCAATGATGACGAATTTTTCTCTACAAGTGAAGAAGAAGATGTAGAAATAGTTTGTGTAAAGTTTGATGGTATTTATCCCATGAAAAGAATAGAAGAAAATCTATTAAAACTTCAAAAGGAAGTTGAATAGGGTTTATATAGATATAGAAGTGATCATTATTAGATAGACTATAACTATCGTTCGGATAACACTAAGAAGTTTCTTAGGAGGAGTCTAAGGCACATCTTGAAGTTAAAAGAAATGATCAAGGAACAAGAAGAAATCAATAAGACTCAATTAGAAGAAAAGGAAGAAGAGATCACAAGACTAAAGAATGGAAAAGAAGATATGAATGTAGATGATGAGATTAGCAAAAGTTTTGAAACCATTGTCCATCTCAAGACCCAAATTGAAGAAGCCAAAAGAATAGAGGAACTATTGAAGAATCAAATAATTGAAAAGGAAGAGTCATGTTGAAAGTTAGAAGCTGAAATTGTCGACCTTAGAAAGAAGGTGGAAAAGTCAAACAAATTCTTGAATAGCTCATGAATCTTAGATGAGATCTTGGAAAGTCAAAGATCATCATGTGATAAATTAGGTCTTGGATACAAAGGAGAATATACACATGCTGAAGCAAAAACCTCAAAGAAGTATGAGATAAGTCCATCAAAGAAGGAAGACAATGTTGCAAAACAACCATCTACACAAGGCAAAGAAAATCTCAAAAGAACAAAGCAAGCAAGACATCAAGAAGCTACTTTTGGGACACCAAAGAAAAGGTATGAAAGTATTTTTCATGGGCATTGTTATTCATGTAATGAATATGATCACAAAGCTTTTGAATGTAGATCTTATGAAAGGAGATATAATGGAAGATTGTATAACACCATGATATGTTGGAGATGTGATCAAGTAGGACACATTGTTGTTCACTGTAACACCATGAGATGCTACAGTTGTAGTGGATTTGGCCACAAATCCTAGGAGTGCTGGAACACAAGAAGAAATTCCATGATGAGAACTTCACATAGCATGGCTAGAAGAAGGAATGAAGTAATAAAGGGAGACATCTTTGAAAATATGGATGCTCAGAGCTCAAGTTCTGAGAAGCAGGAACCTCTACAGAAGTGGGTGAAGAAGACAGAACAACCAGAACAGGATGAAAGACTGAAGGGAAGCTCAAGTAAGTCATCTACTGAAGCATACGCGGGTGACAATGGTATCAGTCGCATACATACGCAGGCTGACCTTGTATAGGCCGCGTACATACACAAGTTGTCTGTGCAACATGCCGCATATATGTGGTGAAGCCTTGGGAAAAAGGCAATGCACATGAGTTGCAACTTGATGTGATGATATAACTTTGTGTTGCAGGGTATGACATTGTTTATTGCAGGTTCTGACACTGTTCATGAGTATGAATTGATGTATTATTAAAAGCATATGATGGATATCATGGTGCTGGTGCATATTTGAGTTTCATTGATATATCTTATGATGTATTATTAAAAGCATATGATGGATATCATGGTGCATGCATTTTGCATGTGGTTGGGATACATATTGAGACATGCAGTTGGTGAGTTGAGTTGATAGTCATGTTGTACATCATTGGGGAGTCATATCTTGGTTGATATACTTGCTTGATGCAAGTGATGATGCATTATGGTACACTCATAGATGGTGTTTGTTTGGCATATTGGTAGATGCACATGGATGGCATATTGGTGGATGCACATGGTTGGCATATTGGTAGATGAACATGTTCGCATATTGATAGAGGCATATGATTGATACATTCCATGGATGATATCTTTTGGCACATTGCATGATGTTGATGTACACAATTGATATACATAGGTGTTGTGCATGACGAGCACACATTTTTTTGTACATGATGTACTTGGTTGATATTTTACTCATGATTCTTTATTTCATTATTGACATATATTTTGCTTCATGATGCATGGTATGGAACAAGTTTGATGCATGAACAGGTCCAAGGATTGTCATATGGTAGCATATTGTTCATCTTGCAAAGAAGATAGGGGGATACATACCATTAGGGGGAGTCATTCTTCTTCCCATGATTTTAGGAGATATTTATCAGATGCATACCTAGAAAAGAGCCCTATATTTGAAGAAAGAGCACAGAAGCATAATTCCAAGGGAAGAAATGGTCACAGGGGGAGTATGTTTGACGTATATTCATCATTACATTAGAGTAATATCCCTTGTTCAAAAGGGGAGAGATTATTTAGAGGAAGATCAAAGGCACTCAGACAGGGGGAGCATCCCCAAGAGGAGAATGGCCCTTTGCCATTGATGACAAAGGGGGAGAGTTAATCACATTGATGTGATTGATGTTTATTGATGGGGAGAGATAGTGACATTGAATATTGATGTAGAGCATGCCTTTTCTACATGTTGAGATTAATAATTGGTAATTGGTGTTGACATCAATGTTGGTATTTCCATCAATGCCAAAGGGGGAGATACCAAGTTAATCACATTGATGTGATTGATGTTTATTGATGGGGAGAGATAGTCACATTGACTATTGATGTAGAGAATGCATTATCTACATGTTGACATCAATAATTGGTAATTGGCGTTGACATCAATGTTGGTATTGTCATCAACGCCAAAGGGGGATATTGTTGGATCATGTCGTCATTGATGCCAATGGTTTGATTGATTGATTTCAAGTGATCGATTGATGTCAATGGATTGATTGATTGATGTCAAAGGATTGATTGATTGATGATTGATGAACAATGTATATGAATAGTCCTTGATGAAAATGATAGATGTCAAAGTGGAAACCAATTGATAAAGATGGATCATTGATATGATGCATAGATGAAGATGGATCAATGAGTTATCATTGATACATGATGATGCATAGTTTGTTTTGTGAAAATATGACTCATTATTGTATTGTCATGATTGATAAGGTGCACAAATGGATGAACTCCAAAGTGGTCCCTTTATGGTGAAATCCCTCACAGGAAGATGCTTTGCGGATTGAGTTATCCTAGAAGAATGGTTGGAGGAACCATGCTTGTATGTGGAATAATGAGATGAAGATCAATGAATTTGTTGGTGAAACTATCCAAGATGGATAGTGCTTGTCATGTCATTTCCGGTGGTATGTGGAATGTCACATAACTCCTCACGGTTTGAGAGTTATGGCCTTATAAAGTTGGAGGACCCCCATATGAAGTCTTGAAGCCCCCAAGGTCAAAGAAGTCAAAGTGACCTAAAAGAAGAAATAATTATTTAAATGATAAAGTAAAAGTGACAAAGTCAATATGTATTATTTAAATAATAAAGAGAAGTGACAAAATCAAGAAGGAATATTTAAATGATAAAGTATTGGAGAACTTTCTATTTATGGAAAGTGGTTAACCCTAAAATAAGAAAAATAGGTTAAGTAACCTAGAAATGGGTTAAGTGACCTAGAGGATGAAACTATAAATAAGATAGATATGAAATCTTTCCATCATCCTTTTTGTGTGGATCAATGGAGAGATTCCTGTGATAATATCTTTTGGAGTATTGATGGAGAGCTTCTTGTGAGAGCATCTTTGGTATGGATCTCTTGAGCATGATTGAAGATATATTCTAAGAAAGAAAGAAAGAGGAGGATCTCATGGACGCTTCAAAGTTTCGACAATATTGGAGATCTTGACGACAAAAGTGTCGGATCTTCAGAAACCTTATTTTCTGAGGTGTACGCGGGTTGTAATGGTTCAGGGCGCGTACATACATGGGTTGTATGAGGGCATGATGCATACGGTGGATAGAATGATGAAGACTTGTGTTTGAGTTGATGCCAAGCTCTTGTATGATGAATTAGGTTCCAGATCTACATTCTATGGGCTCAGATCTACCACTGAGACATAGGTATGGTTACACTATTATCTTGATGGAGACTATTGTTTGATGTGTCGTGAATGCTTAGGGCATTCTTGATATGGCTTCTATGATGTGGTTCAGTTTGGTTGATTTGGTTGATGGAGTGAGAAGTACTCTTGTGATTCAGTGGTGACATGATTGCTATGGTATACTAGTTTTTTTATACATGTTTAAGATAGCATTCATATTGATTTATTATGGAGCGTGAGCAAGCTATTGGAGAGCTTGGATATGTTGTGACTGGTTGGTGGTCAGATTGGGCAGTTAGAGATAGAAGAGAATGATATATTGATTACAGAGAATCTGAGTTGATATTGAAGGACAAAACCTAACATCTCATAAGGTATACATAGGTTGTTGTATACATTGGCTGCGTGCATACGCGGGTTGTAGTGAGTTAGGGTGCATACACACGCTGGCTGCACTACTGACAGGTCACGTACATGTTGACAGATTGATATATGTTGAGGATTGTTGCCTCATCTCAATTGGTGATGAGGGTGTAAGCTGAGTCTTGCATTATAGAGCTGGTGCTCTTGTAGAGTTGTACTCTATTCAATTGTTGTTGGAAAACCCCCATATTGTTGTCCATAATAAAAAGAAAAAGTGTACATATATCTTGTGTTCTTTGTGTTCCTTATGGTGATGAGTTGTTGATGATACATTGATGATATATGTTGCTGATATGTGTTCACATATAACTGGTTATAAATGATAGAAATGAGTAATGAGTAAAAGTTGAATGCTAACTAATAAGTTTTGTGTAAAAGGGAAGTTTTGGGAAAAAGAACCCCACACTCATTCACCCCCCCTCTAAGTGTGGTAGGTGTGTTCGAAAGCTTTGTCTTAGAATGACAATTTGGGTTCTTTGCCAAGAAGATAGAACTAGGACTACCACAATCTATCCTTATTTCATGTTGTACCAACCTAATAATTGAACACAATATATGTAACCATACTGCTTCCTTTCTTGCATGAGTAACTGCTATGTATTCAAATTTTGTAGTTGAGAGTCCCACTACAGATTGTCTTTTGCTCATCCAACTGATTACTCCTCCAAATAGATTTAACACATACCCACTTGTAGATATTCTACGATCCATATCTCCAGCCCACTCTACATAAACAAAGCCATGTATGTCCAACACTCTATATAATCTTGGTCTTCCTTGGTAACACAATCCATAAGTAGTTGTTCCACGCAAAAACCAGAAAACCCTCTTTACTTCTTCCCAATGCTCCTTTTCTGGTTTTGACATATACATGCTCAAAACTTCCACCACATGTGCAATGTACAGTCTAGTACATGCCATTTCATACATCAAATTGCCAACCACACTAGCATATGGAACATGGGACATGTCCTCTTCCTCCTCTCGTATCTTCGGACACCGGTCTACAAATAAATTTACACCTACATGAATAGGCACCTTGACAGGTTTATATTCCTACATATTTAACCTCCATAATATTGAATCGACATATTTTCTTTCGTTCAACCAAAGTTTCCTGTTTGTTTGATTTATTTTAATTTCCATGCCCAAAATAAAATTTGCAGCACCAAGATCTTCCATTTCAAATTTAGAGAACAACTGATTTTCACATCCTAGATAATTTACTTGTTGTTTCCTATCAACAACACCTACAAATATCCATATCAGGATTGAAATAAAACATAAGAAATTAACTCAAATTGATATATGTCAAGGATGTAGAGAAAACATGACTAAAAGACAAACTTGTTGAAGAAAAATTGATGTCCTATCAACAACCTCCTTGGTTCCACTCCTAAAGACCAAGATCAGAGTATATTGCTTATAAAAAAATGATTCTTCCATCTGACATAAAGATGGTCAAAAATCAGTGTTTAAATGTCATGCACCCAACTCGAGTCTAGGCCATAAATGCAAAGAAAAAAATTCTACCTCTCTGAAGTAAATAGCAGTGATAGTGACAAAGAGGAAGAAGTAGGTTATTTATCTATGTATGCCATAGAATAATAAGATTGGAATGAAGAATCCAAAACCCCTGAAAAATATACCAATCAAAGTACCATCCCAACACTCTCTACTGCTACAGTGATGGGTATTTATCAACCCAAAACTCTTAAGGTTTTTTGTTACATTAAGAAGAAAACAATGGCAATTCACATAATTCAATCAATACTAGAGTATCAAAACAATTATATATGTTCAAGTACCCTACATTTAACTTTCAAGTCACAATACCAAGGAACAAAACTACTTCATCCAATGAGAAATGTCATAAGTTAGAGTTGTCTATTAATGATTACCAATTGTATTATTCTATGTATGCTATAGAAATAAGAGGAGTAGACATAGTATCAGGAGCCCAATGGTTGGCCATGATTGGTATGGTGGGGTTAAATTTATAAAAACAATCCGTAAGACTTTTTGAAAATGGGAAAAAATACAAGTTTCATGGAATCAAGAGTGACCCCCCGCCCCCCCCAAAAAAAAAATCAATAAAAATAGTCACATCCAACATAATGGAGAAAATGATTAAGAAAGGAGCCCAAGCTTATATTTTACATTGTTATTCAATGGAGGGAGCTTCTAACAAAATAGATTATCCAAAAGGACTAGACAATATTCTTAGGAAATATGGTACCATTTTTCAAGACGTACCTCATGGTATTCCCCCGTAATGATCCAGACATCATATAATAGAATTTATCTCTAGATAAACCCCAGTTAGAAAATAATATTATAAGCATTCCCATAGATATAAAACATAAATTGAACACTTAGCTCAAGAATTATTGGATTGTGACATTATAACCTGAAGCAAGAGTCCATATTTAGCTTCGGTCATACTTGTAAGAAAGAAGGATGAGTCTTATGACTCTGTATCAACTATAGAGAATTAAACAAGATTGTCATCAAAGGATTTGTCATTGTGCAAATCCTAACACAATATAACCAAATATTGTGTAACTATAAGATATCCTACTACTGTCACCTTAGTAATAAATTCCCTCATCGTAGTGATGGAATATGTCCACCACAAGGGAGGCTTCCCCGATGACCTCAATGGATCAAAGTGTCAAGTTTGTTAACCAAGCCTACCAYCCCCTCTCTTGATAACCTAATGAGAAGTCTAGGTCTATGAAATGGAGGAGGTATGGATTTGTTTGAATACCTACCCAAAACAAAAACACTTATAACATATATATGATTGATTTCCAAGTATAAACATGCAATCAAAACCTCATAAGACACTAGACAATGCTAATTTGATATAGTTGGTACAAAATTGCAATAGTACAATAGTTTATAATAGAAAGTACAAGTTTGTAACAACAAAAATAAATATGCCTAAGAAATGCAACAATTGGCAGTAAAAATTCAACATAAACTTAGTAGATTAATACCCAATTGTTATATGTAATTTATGGGTAAGTTAGGCCACCTTAAGATCAATGTATGCAAGAAATATGAGAGTATTTAGATGTTTGTAGAATTTTTTTGAAATAGTAGCAAGTTTGCAATCAAATTAGCTCAAGTTAGTGTTAGTAAAGTTAGTAAATAGCTTGTGAGATTGAAAATAAAGAGTTTTTTTATCACTTTCACCACAAGAGAGTTGTAATGATTAGTGAATTAGGGCTATGTAGACTTTACAAAAACAAACACAAATAGTCTTGGAACTTGATATAGATGCAACCAAGAGGTAGGAATCGATATCTAAGGTGCTAGCTCATTAGGGCCTTAAATATTGAATCTCAAGGAGGAAAATTTCTAGGGTGAAAGCACTTTTGGGCCCTATAAACCTTCTCTCCCTTCTTGTAGCTTCACCTAGGTCAACAATAAAGAGTCTAGGGATAAAATACCAGAGTTGTAGCACCTTAGGGATTTAGGAGTCTAACCCTAGGTAGGATTTCCTTCACAAATTTATGGATGAAAATAACCTTGTGAGAGGAGGAATCACTTATGATCCTCTCTTAGGGTTTTACCAAGAAAAATCTTCAATATGAACAAGTAAAATTCACCATGAAACATTTAATAACATGAACTTACTCCACTAATATATGACAAGAATAAACCCTAATTGTGGAAATACCATCCAAAAATCAGCAAATAAGCATCCACACTTAACCTCCAAGAGATAGAACATAAGGTAAAAGAGCCAATAACACTAAAAGGGAAAAAAATTCAAACTTGTTCTTTCACAAAGGTGAGAAGTTGTGATGATAAAATGAAATTTGAAGGTCCTCTATTTATATGAGGCCTTGCAAACCAATTTTCCCACTTCAATTTGTCAACAACAAAACATAAGAGGGTCGACCCCTATAATTTATCTTTCATTAATTCAAAATATAAAATTTACATAAACATAGCCCTAATAAGGTGACATCATGCCCTAGAAGGGTGATGTATGGCTCATAAGTGTGACATCAAGGATGAAATGGTGGAACGTTGGGTCTCCAAAGGCCATGTGTCATGTCCTCAAGTGCCAAAGTTCCATGCTATGTGCTCTTCTTGTCAAACCACTGCATGCTTCCATCCCATGCTTCAAACCCTATCCCTCCAGGATGAAGTCAAGGCCTAGGAGGTGACATCCTAGGCCTCCAAAGGAAAAAATCCAAGTGGAGAAGGGTGTGGCCTCGTCCTCTAGTGATGTCGAGGTTCCTCCAAAGGTGACATCATGTATCCTCTAGGTGCAACATTCATCATCCTTTGTCTTCCTCATGTGGAGTCCAATGTCCAACCTATGCATCAAACATGTGCATCAACCCCCCTTTTCAAACTAAAAAAATTCTCAAAGACCTTATAAGTTTTACCTAATTTAGGTATGGGAGGTGTGTCATGGTGCCCTATTGAGTAAGCCAATCCCCAAGTCAAGAGATGTTTCCTAGGAGGACCCTATCTAGATCATGTGATGAGTATGAGGTGGATTGGGGAAAGAATTTTGGGCATGAGGTTATTGACATATCAAGGGTTCATATTGCCTCATTTATGGGTGCCTTTGTGGAGGGTGTGATATGTCCTTCGTTTGTAGTGCAACATTTTTCCAAACCCTTGCCTTTAATTTATTATAGTCTGAACATTGAGTACTATGTGAAATGGAAAGTAAAGAGTACCAAAATGCCACTTGCAGTTAGAAACACACAAAATGCCATATGCAATGGAAATTAAGAGACACCACAAAATTCATTTCCCCAACAAGTGGGACATTTATTAATTATATGTTTTAGAAGGTCCTTGATTCTTATGGAGTAACATTTAATTTCTCTCAAGACCTTAGGGAAACCATTTGGAAGAATAGTTATGAGAAGGAATGGTACAATGACCCTTCAAGGAACCACCTAGCAGAAACCCTTTTCCCAAGGGTGACCTACTTACTAGGAAACCATGCCACCCACCAAGGTGAAACTAGGAAAAATGTATAATTTTCGAGAAAATGATCGATAATTAAGAAAGGATTATTTGCAACATGTTTAAATGCTTCAAATATTAAAATGACACTTACCATGAGATTTTACTTGATACCTTATGAAGCAAGGCCTATTATCTTCTCGGAGCCATACTAATGTAGTGGATGATGCTCTGTGGTAAAGTAGAGGGGCTCTGCAGGATTTTCTGGTCAATATGACTCTTCACACTCCATGTATGCTACCTGTGGGCCTCAAGACATCACATACTTAGTTACCCCTAGACTGAGGGGGTAACAAAGATTATTATTAAAGATAAGTTTCTTATTCCAATTGTGGACAAACTATTGGATGAGATTCATAGTGCTAAGAATCTCTCCAAGATTGATCTAAAATCAAGGAATTACCATATAATCATACGAGAATAGGACATTACCAAAACCAATTTTTATACCCATGAAGGCCTATATGAATTCCAAGCCTTTCCCTTTGGACTATCAAACGCCCTAGCTACCTTCCAAGAAATTATGAACAACTTATTATGTCCATAATTAAAAAAAAATTGTGCTTATGTCTTTGACGATATACTAGTTTACAACAAAATTTGTATCTTGTACTTCAAGCATGTGGAGACAGTGTTGAAACTATTAGAAGAAAATAAATTCTATGCAAACAAATCAAATGCAAGTTTCAAAAGGAAGAGGTAGAATTTTTGGGCCATGATGTATCAACAAAAGTAGTCAAGGTAGACCCAAAGAATATTGTGGTGATTAATAATTGGCCTAATCCAAAAATGATCACATCATTACGAGGACTCTTGGCCTAATAGCATATTATAGAAGCTTTGTAAAAAACAATATGGATACTGTTGCTCCACTAACAACATTCTTGAAGAAGGATGCCTTCAGATGGGATGATGTAGCTAAAGCTTGTTTTAATAGGATGAAGGCCATACTGATGACCACTCATTTTTTGACAACCCTAGACTTCATGAAACCTTTTTGATCAAATATGATTCATCAAGAACACGAATAGGAGTTGTTATTATGAAATAAAACACCCCATTTCCTTTGAATGTCAAAGGTTAAACCTGAGAGAGTAAACAAAATCTATTTATGACAAGGAGATTGTTGGGTATGTGTTATATTATTTGCACGAGTAGTAGTGTCTGAGTTGCGTCGTGCACATAGGGGGGTTTGAGGGGGGCCCTCTAGGCCCCCCCATTGGGTGGTGTAGGGGTTCGACGGCTTTTCAGCTAAAGGCATTTGTTTTATCCATTGAACCTTTGTCTGTTCACTGTCTGATCCTGCTTCTTCAGCCTTATAAGGGTACAAATCTGAGATGTTGAATATCGGTGAAATTACAATCCCATCAAGTAATTCGATCTCATATGCATTTGCCCCAAATTTCTTCATGACTCTGCATGGTCCAATCTTTTTCATTTTCAGCTTGTTGTATGTTCCCCTTGGGAACCTTTCTTTCCTCAGATGTGCAAGAATCAGATCACCAACTTCAAACTAAAGTTCTCTCTTATGTTGATCTGCTCTGCGTTTGTATTCTTGACTCGAATTTTGCAATTGCTCCTTAATTCGGGTGTGAAGCTCCTTCATCACTTCTACAAAGTCCTCTGCACTAGCACTCCTGAATTCATTTTGTTCTGAATCCTTCAATTCCGAAACTCCTCTTGGTTTCATTCCATACATAATTTGGAATGGACTCTGCCCTGTGCTCCTATTGATTGAATCATTGTAAGAAAATTCCCCTGTGGCAGAATATGATCCCACTGACTGTGGTGTTCAGTGACTAGGCTCCTCAATAAATATCCCAAGCTCCTATTCACAACTTTTGTCTGTCCATTCGTCTGAGGATGATAAGCTAAGATAAATGACAAATTTATCCCCAGCTTCTTCCATAAAGTCCTCCAGAAATGTCCAACAAACTTATTATCCTGATCAAACACAATACTCCTTGGCAAGTCGTGAAGTTTGACAACTTCCTTGAAAAACAGGTTCGCAATATGAGTTGCGTCGCTGGTTTTCCGGCATGGTATAAAATGTGCCATTTTTGAAAATCTGTCTACCACCACAAAGATTGAATCAAATCCTCTTTGTGTTCTTGGCAGCCCCAATATAAAATCCATGCTTACGGCATCCCACGGACTCTCAGGTATGGGTAATGACTGGTATAACCCTGTATTCTTCCTTTTCCCTTTTGTGTGCTGACAAATTCTACATCTATCCACAAATATTTTGACATCTGTCCTCATTCCTGGCCAAAATATGAGCCATTCAATTTCGAGAACGTTTTGTCATGACCGAAATGTCCGACCAATCCTCCACTGTGTTTTTCTTTCAGCAGATTCTCCCTCATGGAGCATTTTGGAATACATAACTGATTGCCCCTGAATAATAATCCATCCTGGATCATATATTCGGTCCATTGGCTTCTGTCCCTGAGAATTGGATTCTCAGACGCTTCATATGCCTCTTTAAAGTCTGGATCGTCTCTATACATTTCTTTGAGATTATCAAAACCCAATGTTTTGACTCTGAACTCCTGCATAAGCAAACATTTCCTGCTCAAAGCATCAACAACTTTGTTAGCAGTACTAGAAATATGTTTAATTACAAAAGTAAAATTTTTCATATATTCAACCCATTTTGCATGCTTTTGGTTCAACTTCTCCTGTTGAGCCACGAATTGCAAAGCATGATTGTCGTTGTACAAAACAAACTCTTTAGGAACCAAATAATGTCTCCATTTTTTCAGCGCTTGTATGACTGCATAAAATTCCTTGTCATATGTGGAGTACTTAATCTTCACTTCATTTAGTTTCTCACTGAAGTATGCGATTGGTCTATCATCTTGGCTCAAGACTGCTCCAATTGCAAACCCACTTGTGTCACATTTGACCTGAATTGTCTTACTGAAATCTGGCATCACCAGAATTGGTTGTTCAGTAATCTTTTTCTTCAGCAAGTTGAAACTCTTCTTTGCTTCCTCTGTCCAATGAAAAGATTTGTGTCTTTTCTTCATCGTGTCCATCATCGGTGCGCTAATCCCACTAAAATTTCAGATGAATTTCCTATAGAAACTAGTTAATCCATGGAAGCTTCGAACCTCAAATACACTTTTTGGCGATGGCCAATTTTTAATCGCATCCACCTTTTCCGGATCCATCTTTAACTCATTTGCAGAGATAACAAAACCCAAATAAATGAGTTATGTCCTCATAAATGATGATTTCTTCACATTTATTAGCAACTTCTCTTGCTGCAATCTCCTCATTATTGTAGCTAAATGCTTTAAGTGCTCTGCTTCAGTTTTGATGAAAATCAATATATCATCAAGATATACAATGACGAATTTCCCTATGAAATCCTTCAGGATTTCATTCATCAATCTCATAAAAGTACTGGGCACGTTTGTTAAGCCAAACGACATAACAAGCCATTCATACAACCCTTCATTTGTCTTGAATGTTGTCTTCCATTCATCACCTTCTCTCATTCAGATTTGATGATATCCGCTTTTCAAATCAATCTTTGAAAAAAAAATTGCTCCACTCAAGCAATCCATCAAATCATCCATCCTTGGCAAAGGAAATCTATATTTGATGGTAATTTTGTTGATCTCCCTTAAGTCTGTACACATCCTCCAGCCTCCATCTTTCTTTGGGCTAAGCACTATTGGAAAAACGCATGGACTCAAGCTTTCTCGAATCAACCCTTTGTCCATTAAGTCTTGGACTTGTCTCTTGACCTCTTCATTCTCCTGTGGCGTCAATCTGTATGCTACTTTGTTTGGTAAACTAGCTCCAAGTATAAGATCGATGTGATGACTTATACTTTTGATTGGTGGCAATGAACGAGGTAGTTCATCCACTACTATATCAACAAACTCTTCCAGTAGCTATTGGATTTCCTCTGGTAAATCATCCACTCTTGTAGTGGTCAAAACAATTTTAGGCTTTCTGACCACAATGAATTGTGTATCTTCCTTCTTCTTAACCTCCTTAAGAAGTTCCTTCCCACTCATGAGAAGTACAATGTTGATCGTCTCTGGTTTCATTTCTTTATCCTTAATCGGCAGCAACATGTGAGTTCTCCCATTCTTCTCCAGGGTGTATGTGTTCTTTCTCCCATCATGAACTACATTCCTGTCATATTGGCATGGTCTACCTAGCAATAGATGAGAAACATCCATGGGAATGACATCACATAATATTTCATCCTTATATCCTCCTATTTTAAATTCAACTAAACATTGTTTAGTGACATTTACCTGATGTCCTTTTTGTAGCCACGAAACTCTGTATGGGCTTGGATGTACAATAGTCTCCAGCTCCAACTTTTCTACCATCTCTATAGAAACGAGATTGTATGTGCTACCACTATCCACGAAAACTTTTCATACCCTGTCTTTGGTCTTGCAAGCAGTCCAAAAAAGTCTGTTCCTTTGGGCTGGGTTCTCTACCTCTTTCTCTGGCTTCAAGAGAACTTTTCTCATCATCAGTGATCTTCCGCCCTCAGCATATTCTTCCTCAACATTCCATCCTTGTGCTTCGGAAATGTGAGTTTCACCTCCTTCTTTCTTTCTGTCTGGACATTCATAGGATTTGTGTCCATTTTTTCCGCAGGTAAAGCATTTTATTTCTTCACCTCTGCCTCTTCCTCCTCCTCTGGTTCGAGGAAAAGTATTCCTATCAACATATTGTCCCCTCTGTGAGCTTCCTCCTCTCTCATGCTGAGTTTGAGGTTTCTTCCCCTCTTCTTGAGGTTTCTGATTCCTGTCTTGGGCAATTGGTTTGCCTCTAGCTTGACTTCTTCCTCGACCTCTTTGACCTTGCTTTCGACTCAGTTTTTCTTCAGCTTTGAGAGCCATCTGATAATCATCTTCTACAGTCTGAATGATCATCATGTTCATCTCATATTGGATGTCATATCTCAGACCATTCATATACCTGGAAACCTTTTCATCATCGCTCTCCCGATGACCTGCTCTTATGTTTAATTTGTATAATTCTTCAGTGTATTCCTTTACTGACATCAGCTTTTGTCTCAAGTTCTGCATCCTCTGAAACAGAGTGATTTGATAATCCTTGGGATAAATTTTGCTTTCATCTTCGCAACCATTCTATCCCAACTCTTGATATTCTACTTGCCTTTGCAGCGTCTGTCGGCCTGCAGTTCATCCCACCATAATGCTACATGCCCTTTAAGTCTTGTGACAACATGTTTGACCTTCCTGTCTTCCTCGACATCCTCATAGTTGAATTATTTATCCAGATCTCTAATCCAGTCTAGAAGCTCTTCAATATCTAGGTTCCCTTCATACATGGGAATCTCCATTTTTACCCTGGCACCTATCCTCGCAACAACCATGAATAAGTGTTCGTATACAACATCTTCAACTACGACTTCTTCTCCATGTCCAGCTTCATTTTCACTGTCAGCCTCATTGATATCCCCAGTTTTGACTATGCGCCTCTGTGCTGTCTCCATGGCATCAAGCCTGGCACGTAGCTCACGCATTTCCCTTTCCACTGCTGGATCAGGCATTGGTCTGTCTCTTCTTCTCGGCGGCATGGCTGAGAAATTTCTCTTTTATCTACTACAAAAAGTAAAGAAATTGTTCTGGGCTCTGATACCAAACTTGACGCAGACCCCCAACCAGCAAGTCGAGATCCACACACAGGATTGTTCAAATCTCCCTTTCTGAGCCGAAGTGGTTGTTTTGGATCCCTATCGGAACCGTCAACTAATTGATCCACAGGTCCTTATGAGCTGAGCCTGCGTGGACAAACACCAGGCGCCAACTCAATCCCCTTGGGCCAAAAGAACGTCATGCCCTTTTTCTAAATTCAAGATTTCGGGGATCGGGACTTCGCTATATGTGTCATCGAGTTCCCGGCCTTCCAAATGTCGAAACCTGAAATGACGAATCTCCAAAATGTCGACACGTCCTCCTCTTGCACGCCTTATCGCGTTTCGCAATTTCGGGAATCTCGGAACAATGAATCCCTTACCTCTCATCTTCTTGAATGCCAAAATGTCAAATTCTGACACGCTATCAAATGTTGGCCCCACAACAGAACTTTCTGCCTTTTCGAAATTTCGCACTTCATGATTTCATGACTCCTGATGCCAAGATCTCGGTTCTCCAACCCACGAAACCCCAAAAATATTCAACAGAGTTTGACTCCACCTCGCAACAAGTGTGCCACTTGTCACTTCACCATCCTCTAGTTCTGACACGAATTCTTCTGCCCCTTCAAACCTCCGAACTCCTAAATGAGAGTTCACGAGTGATCCGATGGCCCTCGTTGGCTTGGATCCAATGTTCCTATTTCTCCTGAACTTATTCTTTGAAAAACACTCATCGTAACTCCCCTTACTCCTTTGCAAGATCTAATGGCCCTCGGGACTTCACGAATTCTCCACTGAGAATTATGACCGTCCGTTCCTTCCTTAACAACTTTTGTGAAATGAACCAAGGTTCTTCCACTGGAACTTAACTTCTGCTGGATGACTTCGACCTTCGTCTTCCTTTGAATACTTCGAAGGTGTCAACCATCCTAAGCTTCCTCCGGTAACTTCAAGTCTCGCAAGAATTCCTACACACACTCCTTGCGGCAATCTATCAAATACTTCTGGGTATTTGAACTCATGACTCTGTGCACTTCCTCTGCAACAACAGTCCTTCAAGTCTTCTCTTGGTTGATAAGTTCTGAACTTTCAACCAGCCTGCGCACACCTTGCACGGGTTTTGTGCTTCGCCTTCACTTCTGCAAAAATGAGAACAACGGTATCTCTCCTAAGCTTTCATAGATAAACTCTAAACTTTGTCGATGCACTCCTTGTGGACAATTTCACTGCACTCCTTGTAGGAACTTCTCTTACTCAGGAAGAGAAATAATTGAAACTCATTCTCTCTCTCTCAGACTTCAACATTCAACATGAAATCATACATTCACATAGTATTAAAGCAAATGCATAACAGAGAGAGTAAACAACCATAAGCATATCATTCAGCATGTACACACAGAAAGCATCATAACACCATGAGTCTGAGTCAAAGCTCTTTATATTAATTCAGAACATCTGTACATGGGTTCTTCTCTTACAACTTCCTGCTACAACTCTCTCTTCTATGCTCTATGCTTACAATTGATTGATAATTATACAATGATACCAGATGAGGGTGTCTATAGTCGGTTTTCCCTCCTACTTCCTAAATTGTTTAATATGCATTCAAACCTACCTACTTTCATTAATTATGCATAAATGCCTCTACTTACTACAAATGAGAGCAAATCACTCATGATCTGTTTACAATATGTAGGTACACCTTCTCTTAACTATTACATTTATATTTGTGCATTTAAACTTTCAAAAGCATTTTCAACATGTGAAAAATGCGTTGTTGTTTGTCCCAATTGTCTTCTGCCTCCACAGTCGCTTGCTGGTGGTGATGCTCCTGCATCATATGACCTTATCCACTTGCTTCTACTGTGTGAAGAGGTCAGTCGCGGAGACCCTGGATGTGGTTGTGATATTTTCTCATTCTGAGAGCGAATCACAAAGAAGACAAACTTCCCTGTCCGAGAGATGACATTCCTGCATTGCTTGACAAAGATAAAGGAAATAGCACTAGGTAGGAATGCCTCAGGTATCCTGTACAATTTCTTGTTCAAAGTAATAATAACAATACGAGGCTTAGACTCATATACAACATGATATTTCCATAAATATGGTTGGACCAAAAGAACATTACAAACTTCGAGAGGGGAAACATCACACAATACATCGTCTTTGAAGGGCTTGATGTCATATGAAAGGGGACATTATTGGCTGACGTAGATGTCACTTCCTTGGCATAGCCATCTGATGGTGTAGGGTTGCGGGTGCGGCGTTGTCAGCAAGGCAAGTCACTTGAAAACCTATGCTAAGATGAGGTTCTTATGGCTACCGCTATCAATGATGAAGTTCAGTGGGGTACCCTTCACCCACATATGTGAATGAAAAAGGCACTCGCCTTCCTCTGGCTTGTCTGGTTCATTAGGCTGGAGCTTGGTGGTAGAAACGGTAGCACTAGATTCTGCGTCAATGATCTATCTCCCCCTTTCTAGTTCTGACTTAGATTCCAAACCCGCATCTGATTCATAGGATTTCACCTCAGCTACCAGCGACTGCTTTGAGCAGAAATCAACCATGTTGTGCCAGGGGATCTTATGGAAGTCGCACCACTTCCCAATATCTTTATCTGTCTTTTTGGTGTCCTTCTTTGCTTGCAGCCTAGACTAGTTGTCCTGAGGATGTCCATATTTTCTTTGTCCCTTGTTCTGCGGGTTGGGGCTTCCCTTTCCTAGCTTTTGTTGTGAGGAGTTCCTAGGCCCAAATTTATGTGTCATTTGTTTGAGCTTCTTCTCTATTTTGATGGCATATCGGTAGGCTGCGCCCAAGGATAAGATGTCAAGAAACTTCATTTTGGTATGTGTGTATCTATGCATACCACCGTGATACTTGAGAACCAGATGTCACTCATAATATTTAATACCCGACTTGGTGCGCAAGGTATGGAAGATATTTGTGAACTCGGGCACTCCTTGGTCTCTTTCATGTTGTAGTGTGGTCCATTTTGTGTACAGATTGTCATAACTTCCAATAGAATAGTAGTGTTCCTTAATAACATCCCTGAAGGAATCCCAAGTGACCTCAATTGTAAATAATGAGGATTCCTCTATTTCCTTTTTCTCATAGAAAGTTTCCCACCAATCCTTGACATGGGGAATGACTTTGAGGAGTGCAAAAGTAATATTTTCTCTATTCGAGAAGTTATGGACAGAGAAATGCCCTTCTAGCAGATTCAAACATTTGTCTACATCATCTGCGTCTATCTGATCTTCAAATATAGGAATATTGAAGTTGATTTGCACCTTGAAGGGGGCGGCACCTCTGTTTGAGGAAGATGCATCGCCTATTAGTAGTCACCGAAGGATTTGCGCAAAACTATCCATCATCTTGTTCCTCTCTTGTGTGACGGCTTCCTCGAGCAACATTTTGAAGGGATCTCTTGTCCCGTCATCTTTCTTTTCTCCCACCATGAGAGGTCGTTTGGGCGTGCAAGAGATTTTTTCCTCTAGAGAAACAAGCTCGAGATGCAATTCTTTGTACCTTGACCTCGTTGGGGACATGCATTAAGAATGACAAGGAGTAGACTGCTTTGATACCACTGATCCAGATTTTATGAGCATAACAAAATGAATACAGATTATTATCAAAAGATTCTTAACATAGAGTAACATATATATAGTAAAATTGGTTTCTATTCAATAAGGAAATAAGATGAAACTGTAAAATGAAACATAAAACAAGCTTGCTAGAATGGTGGCGGCTTATCTCTGAGAAGAGATGTGACGGCTATGTTCATTCGCAAGAAGATGATTAAAATGAGGCTCTGAAGGCCTTTTTATAATAAACAGGAATGTCAAAAACCCTAGACATCCAAAAACCTAACCCTAGGAGATTAAGTGCTAAAAGTCATGTGGGCACTGTTTGGGTAAGCTAGTACATCAACTTCTCGGGGTCATTACTTTTGCATACGATCTCTATTTTAGGCGCACAATAGCCCGTTGGAAAGGTCCATCCAAGGAATTCTCATGTTACTGTCAGAATTTGACTTTCTTTATAGCCTAATTGTGGCGAGCCCTAAAAACGTTGTTTACAGCCTCAAAACGGCCCCGGAAGTCAAGGACCCAAAAACTAGGAAAAAAACTACCAAATTAGAAAACTGCCAAAATGAGCCAGTTGGAATAGGTGGGAGGCCACCGAAATCTATATGGATCGGACATGTGCCTGCTAAATCTCAACAAAATATATCAATAATCATTAGGGTGGTGATATCATCCCTTCTTTCATATATGATAAAAAGAAATGAAAGCATCTCTAGTCTAACATATGATTATGAGCATACATATATACATAATGAATCAAGAAAATATGAAAATGAAACTAAAACTATGCTAACATGATATGAAAATGGTATATACAATGGATGAAAATTCCTACCTACCTCTACTTACTTTTCGGTTGAATGCTAGGTGTAGTCATATAACCAGTGAAACAATCCTAGAAATACCTCATAATACCTGCCTTTGTGCTTCATCATAAACCAAAACAATGACAAGTCAAGCACAAAAATAACACGAGTTAGGGAATACATCATATCATAGGAAATTTTAAAGTCTATCTCATGGAGGTGGGAGGAAGGCACAACATTATTCCAAGTTACACTTCTAGGAAAGTGCTCAATCGATCTCAGAAAGGGATTATGAAAAATCAAAGGCTCAAAAGACTGACTCAAAGAGTTTGAAGGTTGGCTACCATGGGCGTCATCACATCCTAAGGTATGGGAAGGGAATAGCAAGAACCTAGAGGATGATTGGCAATTTTTTAGGGGAAAGTTGAAAAACTGAGATACAAAACTTCTTCTTAAGGTATTCAACCTACCCTTGAATTCTAAAAGAAGGCTCCTCCCTAGAGAAAGCTTGGGAAAAGGGACATGTTTCCCAAATTCATCCTTAGTGACATAATGAGGTAAAGTAATCGAAGGGAGATGGAAAACCTTGTCACAAGTATCCTGCTTTAGGAATGTAACGTCCTTACCCTGATCATGATCTGAGCACAACAGTGGTTGATAATATTCTTCATAGAATAAATCCAAGTGCTCAAAGGAATACTCATCAAAATCCTCAAGGTGTGACTGGAAATCATTAGGAGAAAATAGAACTAGGTCACCCTTGGGTGCTAGGAAAACATCTACAACTACATCATCTCCTTGTTGCCAAATGTCAAAATTAGTAGTAACCTCATATGATAGCTGTAAAGGAAACATTTGGAAATGACCCTCAATGTCGTAAATGGGATCCCCGTCATACCAAATGACATCCCATTTACGTTTCCCAATGTGTATGAACTCATCAATATTATCAACCATGTCATTACCTTTATCATAATAGGAAGGGCTTAAAACATCCAAGGGTTCCTATAACCATTATTCACTTTCCAAATCACAAAATAAAGCATCTTCAAAATCTTGGAAAGGGAAATAACTTACTATATTCACTTCTTGTTGTGTAGGAGAGTCGAAGACTTAGATGACTTCATCAAATGAAATAGAAAACATCAGTGCTTCATCCTCAGGATTTTCCCCTACATCTTTATCTTCATAATACATAGGTTCTAGCTTGTCTAATGATTCCCTTTCTTCTTCACCTTTTGAATCATAGAATGGGGTATCGTCAAAAACCTGAAAAGGAAAGTGACTAATCTCATCCTCTTCTTTTTGTGTAGGAGGAATAGGATATCAAATGCCTTCATCAGAGGGAGGAGAACACATTAATACTTCATCATCATGTTTGATATCTTCAGGCTCTCGCTCTTCAACCAAGTCTTCATTATCCTTGGTAGAAGCATGAGTAAATTTTTTCTCTTCATCATGGGATTGGAAACCTTCATTAGGATCCCTCTCCTCAACCTCTTGTTGTTTGATGACTTGTTCCCTTCTTTCCTAGAATTTACCAAAAAATATCTCAAGAGAAACTAATCTTTCCAGACTAAGAGTATCTAGGGTATCTTTGGGGTCATCAACTTTGATTTCTAGAGTAAATAGGCGTTCTCCCTTGAACAAGGAGATATTTTCCTCGATTTGTATAGCCATGTGATAATATTCTTGGATTTTTATTGGCCCTTTTTCACTAAGAAGAAACCCTAATTGCACTAAGAGTACATTGGTATAGAGGTAAATGAGGTACTTGTCTTCATGATGATGGCTTCTAGGAATTTGTTGTAGCAAATTCTCAAACCTAGTATGGAATTCCTTGAAAGTCTCTTTCTTAGTTTGTTTATTGTACTCGAGTATTTTTATTAGCATGTGGATATATTCTAATTTAATACTCCATTTCTCAAGAAATTTTTCTTCTAATTGGTCCATAGATGTGATGCTAGCAATAGGGAGATTATCATACCATTTCCTAGAATTGCCATGAAGAGTGGAAGAAAAATATTTCATTGCCAAATCTTCAACATCATCATTGATAGGGTAGAGTTGAAAGAAAGACCAAAAATTATCCATGTGATTTTTGTCCCTAACCCCATCATTACCAGTGAATCTAGGGAGCCAATTTTCATACCTCGGAGGCATTTGTCGAGGGTAACCCAAACTTTCACTCATATCTAAGGGTTTAAAATTACTTGGGTCCCATTGAGAAGCCATGGTTGGATTTTTCATTAGTGGAGTCGAAAAATAATCCTTCTAGGGATCATTAAAGGGAAAGAGGGAATCACCCTCAATGGAGTTTCCAGATAATCTTGGTGAAGTAAGGGCTTTGGATAAAGGATTACCAAAATAGTTTTTTTCAAGGAAAATTGACTTGATATTCCCTGGCAACATTGCCAAAAATGTTATCGCACAATCTATATTTTCCCAAAGCCTAAAGTAAAGTATCCCTAGATTGACGTAACACATAGCTAACCCTATCATGGTCACCTCAATAGGGTACCTCTTTCTCTTTAGGAGGAAGAAAAACTCACTCCAAGGGAGACATCCAACTAGGACCCAGTTGGTTGATGAAGGGACAAAAGATATAGTGAAGACCCACCCCTCTTTGTAGGTCACTCAACAAAAGAAGTCACTTGGTGAAGCTTAAAAGGACAAGGGGAAATGAAAATGGGTTTGTACCTTCCCTTTACTAATGAAACATCAAACCTTAGTAGCATAAGTTATAATCAATGACTTCTTTAACAAATTATGTGCTTCCTGAACAATTTACCATACAATAAAAGTGAGATTATAGTAGCAACAATGTATCTTGAATGGTGCAAGTTATGATGACAAGGAAGAGATAAAAGTGTCTTGCAAACTTGATAATGCTTTGTCACTCACACTTTTCAAGATAAACACAAGTCAATAAATGACTTAAATGGTTGTCCAAACATTTATAACAACAATAATTAATGATGATGACATCAATGAAACCACTTCATAAAAGTACTATAATAAATAAATAAGACACTTATTCAATATACAATGATTGTGGATTGCTTAGTACAAATGCCCAATGGTTTTATGGATGTTAAGGGGTGCAACAGTGGCTGTAACAACATCTTATGACAGTGGTAACAACTTCAGAATTTTCACTCTAAGAAGGAAATTAATCATACACTTTAACACTTATTGATAGTACCTTTCCTTATACAAATTCTAGGATGACTTAGATGGTTAGTAGGCTAATATAAGCTGCAAAATGATAGCTTTAGCAATGATTATGACAATAACAAATTAGTTGTTAGTATTCCAGACTAGGTTAGTGAATTAGTAGAGTATGAAGTGAAAGAGTAAGAGAAGAGGAATAGTGCCTTCAAGGGTAATGGAGTCAAAGAGGATGGCTTCTGCTAAGGATGCAAATTATTGATGATGATGCACAAAAGTCTAAGAGGAAAAAATCGTAGGAGAAGTAGTAACTTTAGTCCTCCTAGGCTTTGACCTCAAGAGACAAGATGCTAGGGTGTAGGAAATTCTAGGCCTTAGTGCCTTGCTCTCCATAGCCTTTTTATGGAGTAAAACTTATGCAACAATAACTAAGTCCAAACCCTTAGAGTGCTAGAAATTAAGGGCTCTAGGGTTTCACTAGTTACTAGATCAATTCAATGAAAAGCTTGGCAAATAAAAAGTAAGAAAGTAGCAAATTAAGTTTCTTACTTCAAGCATTAAATACACCATGCAATTTCATAATCTTGTATGAGCAAATAAAACCATACAATAAACCATTCAATAGATGAAAAAATGCATATTTCACTTACTTGCACCAAGAATAATCATGAGAATACCAAGCAAGATCGCCATAAAACTTCCAAATTGATCCAAGTTGAAAAAATCAACCTTAAACATGAGTGGTGCCTCACAATTTCAGCCAATAACCCTAATAGGGCACAAATTTCAGACCTCTTGTCTCCAATGACAAGTTGTTATGAAAATGAATGTCACTTTTTGCTTATTTATACAAAATTTAACCTAAAATTAATTTATGTTCATAATTACTAGGCCGACCTTGCCAATTTTTTACACAAATTAAATCTGGACAAAATAAAATTAATTTGCATCTAAAAATCACTCCAGGGTTGACATCACTCCCATATAGGGTGACGTTGATCCCTAAGTATGGAACACTGGGCAGGGAAGGTAAAACGTTGGGCCTCCAAAGGCCTAAAATTCTACCCATATGTGTCAATGCCTCATAAATGTCATCCAAGATAAAACCCTAGCTCTGGATGATGTCTAGGGATACCATGGTGACGACCAGGGCCCTCAAGGGCTAACATCCATGTGGGAAAAGGAGGATCCCCTCTGTCTAGGTCTACTTGGGTGCCTCCAAAGGCAACTCCCTTCTTTCTCCCAGTGCAAGTTTTCAATCTCTTCTTACCACTAGTTGGGGTTTCAACATCCATCCGTGGGATTTAAAACACCATGAAGGTCTAAGATAATCATTCCCTCATGTGTACTTGTCCACTGATTAAGGTCCTGCAGAAACAACAAGTACACTCTCCAAGGGTTCATAAGTTACAGGGATCATAGCATGCAAATCACATCCAATAATTAAATTACCCAAACATGTGCATCAAACCCCCCTTAACCCAAACAAATGCTCAAATACGTTATGCAATTCGACAAGTTAGATTTGGAGAAGGTCTCAGGGTGTCCTATTGAGCTAACCTCTCTTAATTTTTGTGTGTTTCCTAGGTGAGATCTAGTCCAAGTCATGTAAGTGTATGAGATGGCATGGGGTAAATATTTGGGCATTTGGTGCACGTAATAACAAGGAAATGTAGAGTCTTAACTGTGGGTTCCTTTATAGAGGGCGAGTTGCACCTTGTCATAAATGCAATTATTTCCTAGCTCATTCATTTCCTTTTACTCTTAGCTTTATTTCTTTTGATGTTTTTCTCTTGTGCTTCAAGGAAATAGTTGAGGGCGACTTCCCTGGCTTGATGACCAGAGGTAACAATGTTATCCACAAACATTTCATGGAAATGAGAAGGATGGCTTTTGATGAGACCCCATTTCTCTTGGCTATGCCACTACCATGGCTCGGTGACCAGATAGGTGGTAGTGTCATACCGCTACATGCCCATGGTCATAATAGGCTGGCTAGTGATGAGACCTCCCATCCATCATCTAGTACCTTGAGTGTTTATGTTATCTTATGGGTCCCATTTTCTTACTGATAAGATTTTCACTACTTCTAGGAAAAACATCTCCCAAGTGAGATGAAGTAATGATGATATGGTCTAGATTTGGAAGAAATTACATCAAGACATCATTTTTTGAGTTTACAATATCTTTCTTATGGCTAGGAGTGATAGTATTGCATGGTATCCCTCATATTCTACTTCAATAAATTGTTGAGTGACTCTAGAGCTTGTGGAGTGGTTATCAAAATTTTGTAGAACTAGGCATGTTGGTTGTGACCTATAGAATTGAGTACTAGTGTGCAATTGAAATGAAAGTTAATACCTTGGTTTCCAAGTGAGGGATACGAGACATGGGAAGAATGGTAGTTTGGTCACTAGGTTCACAAATGTTGTGGGTATGATAATTTGATGGTTCAATACTAGTAGTTGCATTGAATATATGTGAATATGGTTGATTTTTTTGAGTATTCTACCATGGAAAACTTTTCCCCTGATAGTATTAAGTAAAATCCATGACAGGTTCAACAGTGTATCATCCATGTTGTTTACATAAAAATTAGGGTTGATAGATAAATATGGCCTCTATCCATTCAATATTTTTGTTAATTTTTTCATAAACCCTATATAATTTATTGTATACTATAAAAGACTTTGATTTTGATCTACTGGAATGGGAATGCTATGAATAACACTTTATTAAAATATTGTTGAAGTATGCATAGTACTAAGTAATGCAAAGGCATTTCAATCCTCGTGTATTCATGAAAATATTATATTTGAGATATTTTGTTATTCGCAAAATAAGTTGAATACATATCAGTTGTCCCTTGTAGTAGGTTGTCAAAGATTTTTCAGTTGCATTCTATTTTGGAATTTGAATGCACCTTTTTTATGTATAATGAAGGTTGTATATGGATGAAGATAGTGTCGAACTCTTAATTTGTTGTTATGGTGGGATGAATTGATTTGTTTGAATACACAGATAGCTCAAATTTTAATGATATCCCATGATTTGAAGATAGGTATAAGTTTGAGTTTGTTTAGCATCAACTTTTCCTTCAATATGTTATAGTATTGTAGACTTGACTTTGAGTGCCTGCAACCAAGTTTTATGAATGGATATTTTTTAATGAAATGTAAGATGGATTATTTCGAACCCATAGTTGTTGTGATAATTTCATGAAAGGGAAATAGATGAAAGGAGTAATGGTGAATGAAATACGCTGAAATTATACGTGTAAATTGTCTTCTTGCATGTCTCTTTCCCTCATACTACCATCATATTTCTTTCCTCATTTTCTATCGTTTGATCCCAAGCTAATTTTAACTTGTGGCCCTATTTTCCCTAACTTATTAGTTGATAATGGATTTGATTGGTATACTAAAAATTATTGTCATTGTTGTGTAACAAGATCAAGAGGAAGCCATGGAAAGAGGACGTGGATGACGTAGAACTACTAAATCACAGAGAGGAAAGTGGGTGGAAGAGGATATGACAATGACATCTGTAGATACAATAAAGGTAAGAAGACAAAGCAACCTCAACCAAAGGGGGAAGGTCTTTATGAATTCACAAATTTTACAACATAGAGGAGATAAAGTCATTTTTTCCATGAGGCCTTTGGGGTCAAACTTATTGGTTGAAAATGCAAAAGAATGGTGATTAAATGCGATTCTATTATCAAGGGAAAAGTTTGAAAATTAGGATGGCCATGTGGGATAGGGATGTTGGATACTTTTATTGTTGAAATTTTGGCTCGATGTATATACCTAGGGTTGTAAAATTGTTTTTTTTCAACTCCAAAACATTATATCAATATGTCAAATATATGACTAAGGTGAGGTTTTATGTTGGATAGCATATTCGTTGAAATGATATAATTGGTGTACTAAACATTATTGACTATGTTGTGTATTACAGGAGCCAAATGAGGCCATGGAAACAAATCATGTCATATCAAATGAGGACACAACGGATGACGTGGGACATTAGGTAATCAAATTTTAACTTAACTTAGGAAAAATTGATCAGATGAAATTTTGTGATATGTCCATATTTTTTCACAATATTATTAAAATTTATAGTGTATTATCCAATCTTGATAGAAATTAATGCATGTTCTTGATTATTTTAGATGGATATTGGAGAAAATGTAGAGCTTGAGCATTCAACTAGCAAAAGAAAAATATATGTACGTGGACGTGGACCTAAAACTGTTAAATCACATAGAGGATAGTGGGTAGAAGAGGATGTGACAATGGATCTTGCAGACACAACAAATGATTTCACTAAACAAGAGGTTGGTCAGGACTATAGTACATGGGATGAATACTTTGAGAATATTGTTGTTAATGGATGTTTTTTATGTCGTGGAAAGAAACAACTCAAACGAGAAAGTGTACAAAGACATTACATAGATGATGAGCTTCTAGTGGGTAGTATGCCTCCTATAATAGATTCAAATCCAATAGGAATTGTGGTAAGGAATTTTCCAATTTGATATAAATAATATGTATACTTCTTTTAAACATTGTTTTATATTATTTAAATAATAAATTTTTTTCTTAATGAATACTTGCACGATAAAGTTCTTGGTTTAAAGTTTCCTGGATCATCGACTTCTATCCTAGAGGGCAATGATAATTTATCAAATGATACATATAACAAAAATATGTGCACATATACCAGCTCTGAAGATGAGGATTTAATGAAAACAAGTAATAGAACAAGAACCCCTTTAAAGATGCATAATTTGCTTAAAGACAAGGGGAAGGTGGACTACATACCCTATGAGAATGAATGTGATGGAGATGATGAATTTCCCCCGAGTTTGAGTTCAATTTACAAAGATACATTTGATCATTGACTATATTTATATTTACAGGGCACTAAAATCTAAAAAGTCCCTAAAGAAAATGTGTTTCCATCAACTTGCAGAGAAGCACGTTAGTTGTTGGTTGAGGTCAAATTACACTGTTTGGCCATTCAGATTGATAGTATACAATATTCCCCAATGGATGAGTGTTAGAAAGGATCACCTTATGTTGACTCTCATTGTTCCAGGAAAACATCAAGTTAAAAACATGGATGTTTATATTGCGCATTTTATTGATGAGATGCAGCTGCTATGGAAATTCATAAGAATGTATGGCATATCACGTCCTCCATCAAATAGGTCCTTCATTTTGTATGGTGCACTATGTTGGAATATTCATGATTTCCCAGGACTTGGTGTTTGTTTTGGTAAGATAAAATATTTACGTATTCACACTCATAATTTATTTTCATCCCAACTTTCATACTTACTTTTATACTATTATTTTGATTCTATTAAAATTAATTATTGAATTGTAGGGATTAAAACAAAGGGGATATTTTAATGTACAAGATGTGTAGATCAATTTTACGTAAATTTATTTACGCAAACAACAGGGTTTTTCTACCACCAGATCATAAGTTTAGAAATCATCTGAAGAATCAATTTGATGAAAAAGTTGTAAATATAGGCCCTCCCATGATTATGGGTCTAGGTGAATGGATTAAGAAGTATGAAGATGTTGAATTGAAAGCTTGGGAGGATTTTTTTTACCGGGGTGATTCAATTGAAGAACCAAAACAAGTTGTAGTTAATATGCCAGAAGGAATGAAAAGGAAATCAATATTTTATGAGCTCCCTTACAGGAAGGATCTATTAATATCTCACCTATTAGATCCTATGCACATATTAAAAAATGTCCCAGATTCTATATTTCGACATATATCAGGAAAAGAGAAGGACACCTTGTCTTTGATGAGAGATATTGCTCTTTCACGTACCAAAATTGATAGAAGACAATTGTGGCCAAACAGGGAAAATGAAACATATGCAAAAGATCCATGGATTTTTTTTTAAAAAAGAGCTAGACCAACTAAAAAATTTCATCTGTTCAATAAGGACACCTACTAGTTATGGGTCATCATTGGATAAAGCTTTTACAGTTGATGGACAAATCACAGCATTTAAATCACATCATTTTCATAATTTTATGAAGGTATTATATATCAACATTTAAGTTTTACTGGTAACTTTGATTAAGTACTAAATATATTTTGATATTCTCTTGTGTGAGAAAAATCAATAATGACCTCTGATAAATGTGTTTGATAGTATATCATTCCATTGGCAATTAGGGGGGATTCATGTCTTACCGTTGACTTAAGGAATTCCATAAGTCGATTGTCAGCATTTACAATGTATGTGGTATGAAATTTTCATGTGTGAGAGACATAGAGATATTATATCCCATTTTAGTTTTTCACTAAAGGTTCATACTAATTTACTATTCGTATATTAGGTGGGTGACCTCCAAGGATATCCATGAATGTGAAGTACCAAAATGGAAGAAGGAAATTGAAAAAATTGGATTTGTATTTGAGAAGGAGCTCCCTACAAGTTTCATGGACCTACAAGTCCATTTACTTATACACCTAGTCGATGGTATTGAATAATTTGGCGGGTATTGTTGAAATATTGTAACTTTGAAGAATATTCTACCTAAGAGGGAATGTTGAATAATATTATTATATTATATTTATTAATTAGGCCCTATTGTGCCTTTGTAAAAGTTGAACCTTTTGTGCCTTGACAATTAAATGTAAATTAAGAGGTAATGTGACAGGTCTTCCCAGACCTAATTATAGTCTATCCAGAACACTATTTATAAGGGAGGCCAAGGCCTCATTTGGACACACTCACCAACTAGCTTTGTAGTACGCAAGTCTTGGAGGAGAGCCCACTGCAACTGGGGGTGACGTCAAGGAGGGTTTTTGGTCTATATCTTGGTATCTCTTGGTTAAGTGGTGTGCTAATCTTCCTAGTGAAGGAGTAGAGGAGAATCTTCTCCTTTATTTTTGGTCCATCTATATTGAGGAATTTTTTGGTGGGTTTTCTTCCCCATGAGGGTTTTGCAGGATAAAATGTTGTGGACCTTGTGATTGTGTTTCTTTCAGTTATCCTCATATATTGTTGATGTATTAAATTCTCATGTACTTTGGATATAACTTAATAAAAATATTAAAGATTAACATGGTATCAGAGCTAGACTGAATAAGAGCACTGGTACTGGGTATTTACATCTCTTGGTTGTCGAGACAAGAAAATTAGGGCTTTTTACAAAGAAATAATTTTTGACCAAGGACATCATTGGGAGTTGTGCCTAACCTTGATGCATCTTTTGATAGCCTGGATGAAATATTCCAATGGTTAAATCTTCCAAAAAGTCAAAATTAGGGTTTGACTGGTAGCAAAAAACTAGAAAACCTGAAATTACCAGTCCATATTTGCGCAGGTCAAGTTTCAGAGTTCAAATATTGGAATTCTCATAAACAGTAAAAACCAATCAACTTGCCTTAGCCCAGCACATCTTCTGGTAAGGTCTGTTTCATTTTTTGAGCACCTTCAATTTTGGTCGTTTTTCTAGCCTCGGGGTCAAAATGCCTTCAAGCACTAAGCTTGATGAAAAGTTAGAAGGTGTGGAAAATTTTCGTGCCTGGAAATACAAAATTGGTCTCATTCTTGAAGATAATGATCTTGTGCAATTTATAAAGAATAATGTTCTGGAGCTAGAAGGAAATGAGGCTAAAGATAAGTACAAGAAGGGCATGATTAAGGAAAAGAGAATAATTTCATATTCCATCAAAGACCACTTGATCCCTCAAGTGTCTTCCAAGGATACCCTGAAGGAAATTTTCGATGCCCTATCTAGGATGTATGAAGGAAGAAGTATTAACAGGAATATGAACTTGAGAACCCAACTCAAGAATGCTAAAATGCAAAAGGGACAAACAATTCAAGATTAATTTTCTAGGGTTTCCCAGTTCAAGGAACAACTAGAAGAAATTGGAGACAAGGTAGATGAATATGAAATCGTGATGACTGCTCTCAATGGTCTCACAAGACCTTGAGATGCTTTTATCCAAACAGTGTGTTCCAGAAAAGAAAAACTCAAATTTGACAATTTATGGGAAGAGTGTGGTTAGGAAGAAGCAAGAGTTGCAAACAGAGAAGTCATTCTAAGATAAGACGAAGATGAAGCTCTAGTTTCTCATGCAAATAAAGGAAAGGGAAATAGGGAGACCCACTTTCATAAGGATACTCACTCTCATAAGGAACTTCACTCTCCTAAGAAATTTCAGAAATACCAGAAAGGTCAAAGGAGGAAAAGGGATTTCTCCTCCTACAAGTGCTATCATTGTGAAATGATGGGACACATTGCTAAAAAATTTCCTCTTAAGATAGAATAATACAAGAAGAAAAATAACAAAATACATCATGCATGTTATAGCACAAGTTGTAGGTTTGGAAAATCTTGATCCAACCACAAATCAAGTGCTACAACTTGGGAATCCTACACCCAATGTCACCTCGATGTAGGTCCCACACTTCAAGGGTGACTAGGTCACTCTAGGGAGGCGATCTCGGTGAACCTAGGGGGATTGATATGGAGATGGAGGAAAATGGAATTGAATCCCCTAGAGTTCAAGTATAAGTGAAGTGAAAGGTGGGAAGGGATGCCTTTTAAGTTAAGTGATCGTTTCCCCACAGGTATAGTACTTCTCCGGATGATTGTACATGTCCGAGACATAAGGAAATCCAACTTGCAATGATATATGTTAGTATGAATCAACAAGTTAAGCTTGCTTTCCCTATTTTTCAGAAATAGATAATAGTATATATCAGCAAGTAAATGGTACTATAAGCTACTCAATAAGTGCTAGAGATCAAGTAGAAAATACAATAGAAAGACTAGCTAAACTCAAGATGAAAAGACAATATTTTAATACAAAAAGATAAGGTTGTTGTAAACACTTGTCTGCAGAAAATTATATCAGCCTTATGCCTGTAACATTCAATGTATTACAACAAGAAAATTAGCCACTGAAATCCCCTCAAACTTTTCCAAAAAGTGCACTAGACCAAGGAGAGTAAGTGTGCAAACTTTGAACAAAATCCAATGGTTGATAAGAGAGTTATTCAATCAAATGAGTTAGGGTTTCTACAGCCCTAGGCTGAAGATGAAATTTTGTAATAGAAACAAGAAGTATCCCCTTGATGGGGACGCCCTAGTGGTTGTGAGGTGCCCAAGGCACAAGGAATGCAACCCACTTTACAAGAATTAAAAATGACCGAAAATCATGTTTCCCAATGCAATATTGTATTTCTCCAATGCAATAATAAATGACTAGTGCCTTTACTATTGGGTTAATGGGGTCATGAAAATAAATATCTAGAAAAACTACCTCCTTGGGGGTGTAATCCCTTTTACTTCCCAATGCAAGTTTCTCTAGCAAGGGTTTAAGCTAAGAGGGTGTATTCCCTTATACTTCTCTTAGGAAGCCCTTTTTAAAGCATTAAGATGAAGCATAAGGTGATGAAGACTATATGTATGCCCTTATACTTCCCACCTAGTTCCTAGCACAATAATATTGACTTGAAACAAATGATAGCATGAAAGTAAAAAAAAACATACCAATTCAAGGGAAAATGCCAAGATAATCCCTCTTTCTCTTAGCGTTTCATTACTTTCTTGGGTGATCCCTAGGTGAATCATCTGGAAGGTTTATTCAAGGATTTTATATTTTACCCAACATCAAACCCTCTAGGCCTTCTTTTACTTCCCAAGGCAAGTTTCTCTAGCTAGGTTTTAAGCTAAGAGGGTGTATTCTCTTATACTTCTCTTAGCAAACCCTTTATAAAGCATTAAGATGAAGCATAAAATGATGAAGACTATGATGGGTGTGTATTCACTTATACTTTCCACCTAGTTCCTAGCACAACAACCTTGACTTAAAACAAATGATAGCATGAAATTAAAAAAAAACCATACCAATTCAAGGAAAAATGCCAAGATAATCTACTACAATAGCAAGAGATAATCCTTCCAAGGCTATCACATAACTTCCTCCATCAACAATTCATAAATATAGCCATAAAAAAGTGCACAAGAGATAAAAGAGCCAAGTATAGCAAGAATTTTAGACCAAGTCCTCTCACAATGAGGGAGAGTTATATTTCAAATGAGATCTTATGATCTCTTATTTATAAAAATGTCACCAAGGTGACTTATCCATAAATTAAGGGGTGAAACACAATAGTAGGGGTCAAAAACCCTAATCTTTCCCCCTTTACAAAGTAATTCATTTAAAATTCACTTTTTCACATAAGAAAACCTTAATTTTAGAAGGATGTCACCCCTTTAAGGGACATTTTGGCATTAGGAGCAAGTCGTTGGTGTAGGAGGAGGGTGTCTAGGCTTGCCAAATCCACATGTCAAGTATCCAAGTTACTTCCTTCATGGTCAAGGCCCAATTCTCCTCAAAATGTCCAAGTGCCAATGCATCAACCACACCACCAAACCCTAACCCCCCTAGGTGATGTCATGCCTCTATAAGATATGTTTTGCCTCTTCTAGGAAAAACGTTTGGCATGTGGGGGCTAGGTTATGTCGTCCATGTCCTCTTTAATTCCTTCCAAGTTTGATATCTCTCATCTGGAATATGGGCCCTTAGCATCCAACCTGTGGGCTTGTAGCCCCATGGAATCCCAAGCTAGGCTCGTTTTCCCAAAACTATCCACCAACTAGGTCTTGCAAAGACAAATGAGCAAGCCCTCCAAGGATATCAAGTCATAGCATCATGATAAGTGAATCCAATCAATAAATAATCCATCTAAGCATGTGCATCTAATATCATTATATCAAACAACTAACTGCTCAAAGACACTATGAAACTTGTCAAGTTTGAATATGGGAGAGTTGACGACGTGTCCTATTAGGTAGATCTTGACCTAGTTCAAGGAGAGTTTCCAAGAGATCCCTCTCTAAGCCCTATAAAGTGGATGAAGTGGTTGCGGTCAAGACTCAATGGGCATAGATCTCATGACATACAAGGGGTTGTAGTGTCTCATTCATGTGTGCCTTTGTAGAGGGTGTATGGTACCTATTATTGCACAGTTTGTAGTTAGGATAGAAGATAGATGTAAAGAGGTAAACTGGCGTAACTGAACCAATCCCACCCAATGTCACCTCGATAGGAAGGTTCTTTCTGTTTAGGGAGGTAAGGCCTAGGGGAGATGTCCCCGATGACCTGGGGTTTTGAGAAGTCAAAGGATTATAGGATAAAAGATAAATTCCCCCCTCACAAGTCACCATCGAGCAGATAGTCTGGCTAACCAACCAATAAAGAGAAGTATAACAAAAATGAGATGTACCTTCCCGAGACAAAGAAACAAGAGATAGATATATGCAAGCTTACTCGCTTGGTTAGTACTTCATATAATCAATGACTATCTGATATATAAGCAATTGAGAAATAAATATTGATGAAGTCAATGTTTATATAATAGAAATGATGCACAATATCACTGCTTTAATAAATGTTAAAGGAACGTGGAAGTCAATTGTAACAATTAACACTTCATTTAAACACTGCCTTAAATAACCATTCAATTGCTCATAAGAAAATGATAGTTGCACAATGAGTTTAATAGAAAAAGGATAATGACAACAATTAGTTAGTAGGGTTAGTCTTAGGGTAGGGTTAGAGTAGTTAGGGTTTTTTCTATGAAGAGTTGTTTTGATCATAATACTCACAAGATAGGCCTTAGATCAGTTTGTTCCTAGGGTAAATGGAGTCAAAAGGAGGATGCAGAAGCTGAAGGATCAAATATGATAATAAGACTAAGGACAGGAGGGTCAAGCCTTGAATTGTTTCTATGGCAAGGTGTCAAGGACAAAACCATAGGGGAGAGAGGCTCACTTTGGTGTAGGGGAACTAGGCCTCAATTCTCTCTCCTCCTTCCTTAGCTCAATGGAAAAAATGGCTAGCTCAAAAGTTTGCATAAAAATAAGACAAGAGGGTTTTGCAGGCAATGTGTTGCTATGGCAAGGCTTCACCAAGCAAACCCTAGGGAAAATCGACTCATCAAGGTGTAGGGGAACTAGGCCTTGATGTGTTTTCTCCTTCTTATCTTCAGAAAAGTAAAACTTCTAGCATAGGAGAAGATAGACTTGAGTGTTACTAAGGCAAGGCTCAATCCTCTTCAACAAAGGCTAGAAAGAGAAGAGTGTTGCTAAGGCAAGGCTCTATCTCACTTCAACAAACAAAATGGCTAAGAATTTTGATATGGACATGAGACAAGGACCTTCTATGTGTGCTTGCCCCCTAGGGTTTAAATCAAAAAATTATAACTATAAATGCAAGATAAATAACACTACAACCATTCAATTAAGAAGTTTTATAGAAAATTACTTACATTTAACCAAGAAATCAAGTAGCAAACCCTAGTTGTAACACCTTCCACCAAGATAAATGCTAAAAATGCCAATAAAAGACTTCCTTCAACAAGTGCACCTCACAATTTCATCCAAGAACACCAAGTGTAGTGCAAATTTCAGACCTCACTAATGAGTGAGTGAGATATGATGAAAAAAAGAAGGTGAAAACCCTCAGTTTATACAGTACCATGACCTAATTTTACATTTTAGGTCATGAAAAAGGCCAACAGGGCCAAAATACTAAAATCATATTGTTTCACATTAAACGCTTAAAACTAAACCCTAATCAAGAAATATATAGATGTCATGCCCCTTTCATGGTGACGTTATCCCTTTCTAGGGAAAATGGAGCATCCTAGAGAAAAACGTTAGCCCTCCGTGGGCTTATCCAACCTGCCACACGTGCCAAAACTGCCCCAGTTGCCTCCCAAAACATCCATACTGCTAGGTGACGTCATGGTCATGAAGGGTGACATCCTAGGCCTTCAAAGGCCAACATTCCACTGAAAAAGAGGACAACCCCCTAAGTCAATCTTTGTCAGGGTGCCTCTGCAAGATGTCCTCCTTCTCTCCTATGTAAGCCCCTCTGTCCTATCTCTACCCCCTGCTAGGGTCTCAACATCCATCTAGTGGGCTCTTCAGCCCTATGGAGGTCCGAACTGATCATCTCCCCATGTGTACCTGTCCAACATGGTACCTCTCCGTCGGGCATGATCCTGCACATCAACAGCTACGCCCTCCATGGGCTCATAAGTCACAGGGATCATAGAAATGTCAATCACATCTCATCATCAATATTATTAAACATGTGCATAAAACCTATACTACCCCAGTTAAAATCTCAAAGACATTATACAAGCCTACAATACAAGTTTGGGGAAAGTGACAGGGCGTCCTATTGGGCTAGTGTCCACTAGAAGAGGAAAGTTTTTGGAAGAGACTTCATCTGAGCCATGTAAGTGGGTGATGTGGATAAGGGATGTCCTGACAATTGGTGCAGTGAGAGAAAGGGAGTGAAAAGTTTTACCTGTGGGTGCCTTTGTAGAAGGCGAGTTGCACATGTCCTGGATGCAATTTTTCCAAGCCCAATTCATGCCTTTTATTCTTTATTCTTATTTCTTTTTCTTCAATAAGATAATCATGGGACACTTCCCTGGCGTGGTGACCAGTGGTGGCAACATTACCCCCAAGTACTTTCATAGAAATGAGAAGGTTGGCTCATGATGAGACCCCCTTTCTCTTGGCCATGCAACCAAGAGTCACTACCCTAGCGTGGTAACCAACTACTAGTAATGTCATACTTCTTAGATACCCATGGACTTAATAGGTTGGATCATGATGAGACCCCCTATCCTCTGACTAGATCTTGTTTTTATTATTTTTTTTATGGGTCCCTCTTATTTCTTGTTGAGAAGCCTTTTACTGCTTTCTCGGGGATCCCTGGGTGAAGCATCTCGAGGTTCTATTTTTTAGGCTTTTATATTTTGCCAACTTTCCTTTACCTTATGGGCCTTTAGCCTGTTCTTCCCATGAGGTAAGGTGCAATCCTCAAATGATAGGTCAACCCAGTGCCCAAAAAAATTTAATGGGATAGATGAGAGGGAAGCAAGATGAAAAATTGGTGCTATCAAGGGAGAGGACGATGGCTTTTTGAAATCCCCCCAGTGGCAAACCAAAACCTACGGACATAGGCTTACTAGGGCATCCTGTCATTTCCCCCAGACATGGTCAAGTGAGAAAGTATAATATCCAAGCATTTGTTAGAAACAAAAGGAATTAAATGCACATATTCAAAAGGTTTTGATGATTAGAGTGACACATACCATGATACCCGGACTCATTACCTCATGGAGAAAGAACCATCTCTGACACAAGACCAAGTCGATGGTGATGGATGTTGTTGCTGCTGGAAAGGTAGAGGCACTGAAAGGGAGAAAAGATGGGCCCTTCAGGTCCATGCCAAATTTGATCCGGCTCTCGGTACTCCATGTCTAGGACCTATGGGCCTTGAGACATGATCTCCTAGTTATCCCTAAAAGTGGGGGATAACAATACCTTCGTCCATAAAGCATTTTTCCAAGCCCATAAATTTCCTTTTATCTTTATTTCTTTGTTTTCTTTCAATATAGCATAAGGAGAGGTTGAAGGTCACTGCCCTGACGTGGTGACCAGATGATGACAATGTCACCCACAAGGACTAGTGGAAATGAGAAGGTTGGCTCGTGATGAGACCCCCTTTCTTTCAACCATGCAATTGAGAGTCATTACCCTGGTTTGGTCACTAGATGATGATAGTTTCATGCCACTAGATATTCATGGATGTGATAGGTTGGCTCGTGATGAGACCTCCTTTCCTTCAACTAACCTTTTAAGCATTCTTTGTTATATTATGTGTCCCCTTTCCTCAAAGATAAGAATTTCATTGCTTTCTTGGGTAATCCCTGGGTGAAGCATCTGGAAGGTTTATTCAAGAAATTTATCTTTTACCCAACATCAACCCCTCTAGGCCTTCATCCCCTTCTTCCCATAGAATGAGGGACAACCCCTTCTTGGTTAAATACACCCTAAAATCCCAAGAGATAAGGAAATGGAGGAGAATAATGATGGAAAGTGGTAAGTATGGTTGGGAATGGTACGCTGGCTCATTAAGGTAGTTCCTAGTAGCAAACCCATTCCCAAATAAGACCACTTACTAGGGCACAATGTTAACCACCAAGGTGAAGCAGAGAAAAATACATGATCTCCAAGCATATATGATGAAATCTAGAGCAATCTAAGGTACAACATAATCAAATGGGTTGAATATTGAAATGAGTCTCACCATAATACTAACTTTTACCTCATGGAGCAAGGCCCATGGCCTTCCGGAAGTCAGTTGGTGTGGTGGATTCCATCTGCAAACCTGTGACCATCTATGGTGGTGAATGGGTTTTCCATCTGTGAAAAGGGTACTGATGGTCATGTAGTCTCTCAGCACTCCATATCTGCAACCTAAGGGCCTCAAGACATAATCTCCTTAGTTATCCAAAAAATGGGGATAACAATGCCCATGTAGCTGAAGATTATGAGCCACCCAAGAAGTCATCTAGAGAAGAGATAGAATAATACGTTTTGTTTTCAGCTCTCTCTGGGACTGTGACACCTGTAAATGATACTTGGCTCATAGATAGTGGTGCTTCCAAGCACATGAAAGGTAAAAAGAATACTCTCTCCATCCTTTAAGATAAGAACTCCCTCTAGAAAGTCTCACTTGTAGATGCCTATCAGTACCCAATCAAAGGAATAGAAGAAGCCACCTACAAATTGATTCAGGAACTCCAACAAGGATGAAGGATGTACTTTATGTACCAGGTTTGAGGAAAAAATTACTTTATATTTCTTCTTTAGACAATAAAGGTTTTCAGGTTGCATTTGTAGATGGTAAAGTTCTTATGTGGTCTAAAGGAAAAACTATAGAAGATGCAGGTGTTATTGGAATAGAAGAAGGTGGCTTGTACAAATTAAATGGTCACTCAGATGCAGCCTTAACACACAGTATTGCAAGTCCATGTGAACTTTGGCATAGAAGGCTTGCTCATATTAACTACAAATCCCTACCATATGTGAGCAAGGTAGTCATGGGTTTACCAGAATTAAAGGTTGATCATGAAGGTGTATGTAAATGATGTGCACAAGGAAAGATTACGAAGAATCCTTTTTCGAAAAGTGACAAAAAAGAGGATGGAATATTGGATATTGTTCATTCAGATGTATGCATTTCAATGCCATAAAATTCATTAAGAAGGTATGTATAGTATGTCACATTTATTGATGATTACTCTTGTAAGACTTGGGTTTATTTCTTAAAGTTAAAATATGAAGTGTTTGAAAAATTCAAAGAGTTCAAAGCTTTAGTAGAAAACCTCTCCGAGAAGATTATTAAGATACACGAGTCAGATAATGGAGGAGAGTACACTTCAAAAGAATTCAAATACTTTTGTAGAGATGTAGGAATTAAGAGGGATCTCACCACTCCTTACAATCCACAACAAAATGGTGTAGCAGAAAGAAAGAATCAAACAATCATGGAAGTAGTGGAAGCCATGATCCATGATCAAGATCTTCCAATGCACTTATGGGTTGAAGCATCCAGAACAACAAAATATGTCCAAAACATAATATACTATAGTTCATTTGGATTCAAGACTCCTAAAGAGATGTTCACTGGAAAGAATCCAGAAGTCAGCCATCTCAAAATATTTGGTTGTATAGTCTATTTACATGTTATGAAAGAGAAGAGAAACAAGCTAGAACCTTCCAAAAAGAAATGAGTATTTGTTGGATACTATGAGGTCTCCAAGGCCTTCAAAATCTACATCCCAGCTTACAGGAAGATTGAGATCAGTCGAGATGTTACCTTTGATGAAGATGCATCTTTCAGCATATCAAGGAAATGTCAATTGGAAGAATTCTATGAAGAAGAATATGTAGCTCCTAGAGTTGCAGAACCTAACAAGGAAGTTACAATTACTCTTGATGATGTTATATTATAGGATCATGATATGGTGGAACCTTAGGAACCACCTTGTGCAATCATATCTCACAAGAAGAAATTAGCTTGGGCATGTGAGATCATTCAAGATGTAGAGAAGTATGGTGATCCCGAAGGAACCATGAGACAAAGCAAGAAGCCTAATCCATACTCCAGTTATGTGGATTTGATGTGTGATCTCGCTAATAAAGAACCTACTCTCTTTGAATAAGTTTCTCAAAATAAGGAATGGATGGATGCCATGACTGAAGAATACCGATCTATTATGAAGAATGATGTGTGGGAAGTGGTTCCCAAACCAGAAAACAAATATGCAGTATCCTCTAAATGGATATTCAAAATAAAACATGTAGTAGATGGAAGTATTGAGAAATACAAAGCAAGATTTGTGGATCATGGATTTTCCCAGAAAGAAGGCATTGATTATGAAGAAACCTTTGCTCTAGTAGAAAGATACACATCTATCAGAACCATCATGGCACTTGCAGCCAAGATGAAGTGGAAGTTACACCAACTGGATGTGAAAACAACCTTCTTGAACGATGTTATTGAAGAAGAAGTGTATATAGAATGACCACTAGGTTTCGAAGTACAAGACAATAAGACTCATGTCTGCAAGTTGAAGAAGGCTCTGTATGGTTTGAAGCAAGCTCCAAGAGCTTGGTATGGCAGGATTGATAGTTTTTTAATGAGTTTGGGCTTTACCAAGAGTAAATCAGATCCCAACCTTTACTTCAAGATTGTGGATGATGGACCAGTTATATTGTTGCTATATGTGGATAACTTATTCTTGATAGGTGAAGAAAAGATCATCATAGATTGTAAGAAGAAGATTGTCGTTGAATTTGAAATGAAGGATCTAGGACTGATGCACTATTTCTTAGTTCTTGAAGTATGGAAGATCCCACAAGAGATTTTCCTTAATCAATAAAAGTATGTTGTGGAAATTCTAATGAGATTCGACATGATGGAATGTAAAGCTATGTCCACTCCTATGGAGATGAATATGAAGTTATTGGTTGATACTTTGTCAGAAATAATTGATGTTACTCCATACATACAGATGATTGGTTCATTGATGTATCTGATGAATACCGAAACAGATATATTCTTTGTTGTGAACACCTTGAGTCAGTATCTGATAGATCCCAGATGTGTTCACCTTGTAAATGCAAAGCATGTGATGAGATACCTTAAGGGTATATTGGACTATGGCCTCTATTTTACTAGAGATTGTGAATTCGAATTATATGGCTACATTGATTCACATTGGGATGGAAGTGCTCTAGACAAAAAAATCACTTCAGGATGTTTTTTCAGTTTGGGGTTAGCCATGACTTCATGGAAAAGTAGGAAGCAATCCAATATTTCTCTCAGTGCAAGAGAAGAGGAGTACATTGCAACATGCTCTGTCAATTGTGAAGCCATATGGCTTCGGGAATTGTTGGCAAGTCTATTTTACCTAGAGATGGATGCTACTATGATATTTTGTTATAACTATAGTTTCATAAAGATTTCAGAGAACCCAATGTTCCATGATAAGACGAATCACATTGAGATTTAGTACCACTACATTCATGACTTGGTACAAAAGGGAGTTGTAAAGCTCCAGTATGTTGGCACATATGAGAAGGTAGCAGATGTGTTGACTAAGACTCTATCTCATGTGAAGTTTGAGTACTTCTTAGACAAGCTTGATGTAGTCCGAAAGGAATTCTCTTGAAAGGGGGAGTGATGTTGATGATATTATTGTATCCTGACCATCAGTAGGGCATATCGTTAGGATTTATATCCTAGGGGATTGATAATCCATGGACAAATCCCTTAAGGTACGAATGGATGGTCTATCAGAGTGCCTATGTATGTATATACTTATTGTGGTCAATAGTGTGGCAGCTCATTAGGATTTATATCCTAGGGGATTTTATTATCCCTGCACATATCTCATAAGGTCTAAATGGATGGTTTGTCAGAGTGCCCACAATTGTTGTTGTTGTTGTTGCTACTGTTGATGCTCCTATCTCATTCTGTTGCCACTGATGTTGATGTTCCCGCTTCAGGTTGTTGTTGATGATGATGTTACTCCATCTCCGCGTTGCAGATGATGATGATGCTCAGTTTCTACTGATGTTGATGATGAGAAAAACTTTTGATGATTTATAGATATGACAGACAGTGATACCAATGTTGATGAAAATGCCTCCTCCTCTTGATGGTGTATTGATTCCAATCATTTTTTATTAATGTTGACATTAGAATACCCTTCTTGTTAAGGGGGCGTGTTTAAATATTGTAACTTCGAAGAATATTCTACCTAAGAGGGAATGTTGAATAATATTATTATATTATATTTATTAATTAGGCCCTATTATGCCTTTGTAAAAGTCGGCCCTTTTGTGCCTTGACAATTAAATGTAAATTAAGAGGGTAAAGTGATAGGTCGGCCCAAACCTAATTATAGGTTGGTTGGACCACTATTTATAAGGGAGGCTAGTGCCTCATTTGGACACACTCACCAACTGTCTCTGTAGTGCGCAAGTCTTTGAGGAGAACCTACTGCAACTGGGGGTGACACCAAGGAGGGTTTTTGGTCTATCTCTTGGTATCTCTTGGTTAATTCATGCACTACTCTTCCTAGTGAAGGAGTAGAGGAGGATCTTCTACTTTGATTTTGGTCCATCTATATTGAGGAAGATTTTGTTGGGTTTTCTTCCCCATGAGGGTTTCCCAAGATAAAATGTTGTGTACCTTGTGATTGTGTTTCTTTCAGTGATCCTCATATGTTTTTGATGTATTAAATGCTCATGTACTTTGGATATAACTTAATAGCAACATTAAAACTTAACAGGTGTCGTATCAATGAGGTGGATGTTTCTCTTTGAGAGGTATATGGAAACTCTAAAAATATATGTCCGACAAAAGGCACATCCAAGGGGTTGTATGGATGAAGGGTATGTATTGAATGAAGCATTTTTCTTCCTATGTGGATTCCTTGGTAAGGATTTTGAATATGGGCCATGCTTATGGGATGAAGAACGAGCATCAAATATTATTGATGAATAAAAACCACAATCTAATGGTGTTCAAGTAGAAATTAGTAAGTAAATTTATAATCATTGTGGTTGTTTTTCTTGCAATAATTAATTTGTTCTATAATTTATTTTTCAAATTAACAACATAACATTTGTGTAGACGAAACTGCTATATTCGACAAGTTCATTATGTACCACATGGAATTTATGAACAAATGGATTGATTTGTATGATAAAAAGAGAGAAGAAGTGTTAGAAGCAAGGAGACAATTTAAGAGATCCAACCCAATGAATACTCCACTTCCCATTGATCTGCTTGGGGAATGAGGAAAAGATTTCACACTAGAATGGGTTACTGAACAAATTCAAAATAAACTAGAAGATGCAAGTATAGATTCAAACATAATAGAAGATGAAATAAACATGTGTAGAGGATGTGAAATAAAGGTACAATTGTAATTTTATAAAATGTTGTTTCCTTACAGTTTTGACACTATTAACTATTTTAATATTCGTCATTATATTTGTTTTCACTGAAATAAATGGTCTTTCACAGGCGAGGAAATATCCTTCAATGTGGGCATATGGACGACATTATAGTGTAGAAATTGTATATGTAAAGAGACGACCCTTTGATTGTGGCATCATGGTTGATTTCAAACAATCTAGTTGAGTAAGCTCAAAAGATAAGAATATTATTGAAGGGAATCTACAATATGTTGGGAAAATCCAAGAAATTATTAAGTTGGATTGTCACTCTTTTAAATGTTGTATTTTTAGGTTTAGATGGTATGATGCATTTGTAGGACACAAAGACATTATACCCATAGTGGATTGTTTTCTATAGATTCCTTGAGCTTCCTACCGGAGGATAAGGAGCCTTATGTTCTACCAATTCATTGTGAGTAGGTATTTATTTAACTCAAATAAGAAGTGGTAGTGATCATTAATCTATTAATTAATAGTTTATTGTGATAATATATGTGTGTTTATTAATCAATAATTTTTTTTATAACATACGTCTAATATATGTATGTTTTTCATGTGCAGGTATTTTTCTATGAAGATATTTTGGACCTGAAATGGATATTTGTCATACATTATTATCCAAGATAAAGGCATTTATTTGACGATGCATTAGTGGATACTAAGAAAAACAATGATGGCCAACAAAATGAGAGAGAGGGATTAGAGAACATCGAATAAATTGACATCCATGATGATGTTGAAGATGGTTACGTTCGGGCACAAGAAGACGAAAATTCAGAGTTAGATGTTGTTATGGAAGACAAAAATATGGATGGTATAGAAAAATATGATTCAAATACATATGGTAACATTATAAATGGTCTACAGTCAAATTTCAATGATGATGAAGATGATGTAGGTCAAGATGAGGATGATGATAATATTAAATACTTGAAAGAAAATATGAGCATTGACAATGATACACTGGATGACATTGTTGTGGACAATAATGTTAGTGACCAAGACTTCTAAATTTTCATAATTATTTGTAATCCATGCTTTAAAAATGTTGATTCTTATGGCCCAAACTTTGAAATGCTTCAATGGTATTTGTATCGATACAAATTACCTATTGCAATATTCTTAAAGTGTTCAATATTTGCTATGAATTGTTGGAAAAAATAATTAAGATTACTTGGATAATGTTTAGCATGGTTAGTAGTCACTTATTGGTTGATAATGATTTACAGGTGTTGTCAAGTTATTGGTTAGACTTAGACTGAACTAGGATGAAGAACCTATTCAATAACAATACATTAAATATGCAATTGCTAAAAAAATATAATTACATATATCGTATATGTAAAACAATCTAAATACAAACCATTAGGTTAAATGTATCCAAAGTTTTTTCATTAATTTATATTTTAAAACGAATTGAAATATTTCACTAAGCCTAAGCCTAAGACCTTAACCTTTATACCATATAACCCCTAACCCCTTGAAACATGGATGATCTCGAAGATTTGTGGGGACATCAGACATCCTTCATCCTTGAAACCCTCCCATACCATTAAGGCATGTGTCTAGTATAACCATGTCAAATTTCAATGCATACTAGAACAATTTGGATAAATTTCAATGTTGGCCTCATTCACTGATAGCCATGTAGGGTCGATGGATGTCATTAATCCCTTCACCCGATATAATCCCTAACCCATTAACCATTAAACTACTTGCATGTGGACCCTATAAAATTATTTTGGGATGTCTCAACTTAATAGAATCATGGTTTAATCATCTCGAATAATGCCACAAGGAAAAGACAAATACATGGAAATTGGTATCTTCATCAGGTTTCGTTGTAAAGATGGGTATGTCGGATTTGATCTTTATTGGCATGGATGGACAAATTGGTTCATGATTAATATGATGATGATGACGAAGGAAATGAAAACCATGATGATGGTGATGATGAAGATAATGAATTCCCTGAGTCTTAAAACCCTCCCATACCGTCAAGGAATGCACCTAGTCTAAACATGTAAAATTTCAATGCATACAGTCACATTTTGAAGAAATTTCAACATTGGCCTCATTCACTACTCATTGTGTGGGTTCGGTGGATGAAATTGGCGATGAGAACGTTGGAAGTTCCAATACATTTCAAGGGAGTTCTGAAAAAGATTCTATAGAAGGGAATGGTGAATGATGACAATGAGATCAGGGTGCATGATGAACATTGATGAAAACATGGATGATCTCGAAGATTATGTGGGGACATCAGACATACTTGAGTCTTGAAATCCTCCCATGTTGTCAATTCATGTGTCTAGTCTAACCATGTCAAATTTTGACACATACAATCACATTTCAAAGAAATTTCAACATTGGCCCCATTCACTGCTCACTGTGTGGGGTCGGTGGATGACATTGGTGATGGGCATGTTGGAAGTTCCAAGACATTTCAAGAGAGTTCCAACGAAGATTCTATAGAAGGAAATGATGAATGATGACAATGATATTTACGTGCATGATGAACATTGATGAAAACATGGACGATATCGAAGATTATGTGGGGAAATAATACATACTTGAGTCTTGAAACCCTCCCATACTGTCAAGGCATGTGTCTAGTCTAACCATGCCAAATTTTGACGCATACAGACACAAATTGAAAAAATTTCAACATTGGTCCCATTCACTACTCACTATGCGGGGTTGGTGGAAGACATTTGTGATGGATGTATTAGAAGTTCCATGACATTTTAAGAGGGTTTCGACAAAGATTCTACAAATGGAAATGACGAATGATGAAAATGACATGTCCATGATGAATGTTGATGCAAACATATTGGACAATCTCAAAAATTGTGTGGGGACATCATACATCCTTGAGTCTTGAAACCCCCCCATGCCGTCAAGGCTTATGTCTAGTCTAACCACATCAAATTTCGATGCATACATGCATAGTTTGAAGAAATTTCAACGTTGGATCCATTCATTGCTCACTATACGGGGTTGGTGGATGACATTTGTGATGGGTGTATTGGAAGTTCCATGACATTTCAAGAGAGTTCCGACAAAGATTCTACAATAGAAATGATGAATGATGATAATGATACGTCCATGATGAACGTTGACGAAAACATGGATGATATCAAAGATTATGTGGGGACATTAGACATCCTTGATTCTTGAAACCCTCCCATAACGTCAAGGCATATGTCTAGTATAACTACATCAAATTTCTATGCATACAAGCATAGTTTGAAGAAATTCCAACGTTGGCCCCATTCACTTCTCACTATGCAGGGTTGGTGGATGACATTTGTGATGGGTGTATTGTAAGTTCCATGACATTTCAAGAGAGTTCCGACAAATATTCTATAGATGGAAATAACAAGTGATGACAATGAGATGTGCATGATGAACGTTGATGAAAACATGGACGATATCAAATATTATGTGGGGACATCGAACATCCTTGAGTATTGAAACCCTCCCATACCATCAAGACATGTGTCTAGTCTAACCATGTCAAATTTTGATGCATACAGGTAAAATTTGAAGAAATTCTAGCATTGGACCCATTCACTACTCATTGTGTGGGGTCAATGCAGGATGACATTTGTGATGGGTGTATTGGAAGTGCCATGACATTTCAAGAGTGTTCCAACAAATATTCTATAGATGGTAATGACGAATGATGACAATGAGACGTCCATTATGAATGTTGATGCAAACATGGACGATCTCAAAGATTATGTAGGGACATCAGACATCCTTAAGTCTTGAAACCCTCCCATACCGTCAAGGAATTTGTATAGTCTAACCATGTCAAATTTTGATGCATACAAGCATAAATAGAAGAGATTTTAATGTTGGCCCCATTCACTGCTCATTGTGCAGGATCAGTGAAAGACATTTGTGATGGGTGTATAGGAAGTTCCATGACATTTCAAGAGGGTTATGACAAAGATTCTATAGAAGGGAATGACGAATGATGAGAATGAGACGTGCATGATGAATATTGATGAAAACATGGATGGTGTCAAAGATTATGTGGGGACATAAGAAATCCTTGAGTCTTGAATCCCTCCCATACCATCAAGGCATGTGTCTATTATAACCATGTCAAATTTCGATGAATACAGGAACAAATTGAAGAAATTTCAACGTTGGCCCCATTCACTACTCACTATGCAGGGCCAATGGATGACATTTGTGATGGGTGTATTGGAAGTTCCATGGAATTTAAAGAGAGTTCCAACAAATATTCTACATATGGAAATGACTAATGATGACAATGAGGCGTACGTTATGAACGTTGATGCAAACATGGACRATCTCAAAGATTATGTGGGGACACCAAACATCCTTGAGTATTGAAACCCTACCATACCATCAAGGCATGTGTCTAGTCTAACCATGTCAAATTTCGATGCATATAGGCACAGATTAAACAAATTTCAATGTTGACCCCATTCACTGCTCATTATGCAGGGTCGGTGGAAGAAATTTGTGATGGGTGTATTGGACGTTCCATGACATTTCAAGAGAGATACGCCAAATATTCTACATATAGAAATGACGAATGATGACAATGAGATGTGGACAATCTCAAATATTATGTGCGGGGTCGATGGATGTCATTAAGCCCTTGACCAGATATAATCCCTAAGCAATTAATGATTAAACTACCTAACGCCTAAGCCCCAAATCCCTTATCCCTTGACTCTAATCCCTTAAATTGTAACACCTAATCCCCTAATACCTAGACCCCAACTCCCTAAATCCCCTAATCCCCAAAGCCCCTATCCACTTAACTGCCAATAACTCAACAAATTAACTATTAAGGCACAATAGGCGTTAAATTGGAAGCCAAATAGGAAGCTAAACTAGAAGCTAAAAAGGAAGCTAAGATAGATGCTAACCATGAAGCTAAAATGGAAGCTAAAGTAGAAGCTAAACTCGAAGCTAAACTCGAAGCTAAACTCAAAGCCAAACTCGAAGCTAAACTCGAAGCTACACTTGGCGCTAACTTGGGCGCTAAATCAGGCACAAAATTGGGCGTTAATGTAGGTGATAAAGAAGGCGATACATCAAGTGCTAAATGAGGTGCTAATAGTTCCTAATATAGCACTGAATTGTTTTTATTGACACAAATAACGCCCAAAATAATTGCATCCCGATAAATAACATCGACATTTTCAAAAAAGTGGAGAAAATACATTAAAACAGACAATTGAAGCAAAAAAGGGAGCTAAAAAGGAAGCTAATCACACAGATTTGTTGTAGTGATCTCTGAAAATGTCATTGCGAATAGGTCTTGGTATTTGCACAGTAAGTCTGCAATCTTCTCTACTATCTCATCACTCCAATAATATCTTATCTACGCAAACTTGGGATTCTCTGTTGTCCCAATGTTTACCTTCCGTGTCTTTATCAGTTATGTGTATGCGTAAGACTCAAGCTATTTCCCTTATATTGCTCGTTCTCCTTATGTTTCAGGTACTTGTACATTCATGGGATATTCCATATCATGTTATTCCTTAGCCACATTATAGCATTCCACTAACTCATTGACATTTATATTTCCTATGTGCGCATTGCACACTGATACCACTTCCATCGGCCCTTCTTCTGAAAATATCTTAGTTTGAATGTCCTGAAGCGCTGCATCTATGGTTGGGGATTCATGTTCAAATGTAAATGTGAATTTGAACCCTTGGACCAACTCTTCCCATTGTGTTGTCTCCCTGCGGATTTCCAATTCCAAATAACAGTTCTTCGGATTTTTGTCCAATGTGTGTATAATTATGTGTGTCAATTCTATTTCTAGTACTGAACTCCATAAATCCCTGCACTTCTTAACATGACTTGCTCGACCATTCTATCATGTATACTTCTTCCCAATGTTTTCTTCCTCAGTACCAAACCTTATTTGCATGAGTATGTTTCATTGTGACCAGTCTTTCATCCCATCTCTGCGTGCAACCCACCATGTGGCTGGAGTCACTTTTAGGACAACATCTAGTGCTAAAAACCTTTGTTGTTTGGGTACCTACAACTCAAATTCATTTACAAACAAACTTATATCATTTAACCCATCGTACATAGGTGGATCACGTAGCTCTATTCCAATCTAGTGCAAGGATTAGGTTATGTGTGCACATCGTCTAGTTGACATTTCATGCATTCTTTGTTGCCAACGATCTAGAACTTCTTCAGAATCTAATGCACATGAACTGATACTTCACCAACTTAGCACACCATCTGCAGTCGGATTTACATAATCCTCCATCCTTTCAATCATGTTATATAATTTGTCAATGTCATTCCCTCTGGTTGGCTCTATGTATCTCTTTCCTTCTGATGGGTCCAAGGGTGCAGTGACTTTCAAATATCCAACTTCAAATATCATCTCCCTCCTCTTCAAGTTGATGATTTCCTGGTTATCAAAATCCCATTATAGTCCCATCAGTGTTGGATATGGTTGATTGTCATCCACGATCTCAATCACTTCAAAGTATGCCATGATGCAAACCCATGTATGTTCACAGGTACTCCTGTCAAATGACCAATAGAGACTATTTTGTGTTGATTCACGAGCCTTAACTGAACATGATACCATACTAGTTTAGGTTTTCCCATCATCTCCATGTCTTATTAGGTAAACAAATTCACATCGGATCCCAAGTACAAGATGAAATTATCCACATCATACTTCACAATCTGTGCATTGAATATGAATTCTCCATTGGTTCTCTTCCTACGCAATACTCGATTTACTACCCTTTGTGCGATAGAAGTTTCCCTTCCTTACGTATAGTGATCAATCATGTCATATAATGTACTCAGAACAATTTCATCTTTCATTAGATCTACAAAAATTCTCAAGAATTATGTTAATGTACTTACCTTTCTAGTTGGTTTCATTGGCACAATGCGATCTTCTACATGAGGTGCATCTTCCCCAATCTTGTCCAAGTACTTATTTTCTTTCTCTTTGATATGTCTACTTTTCCTGCTGAGGATCAAAGGTTGGAAAGGGCCCTGTTGACTTTCTTACCCATTGCTTAGTCTTCTTTTCTCCATTCGTCATATAACCTCTTGTTCTATTTCCTCCACATGTAACAATTGTTATTCTTGGTCCTTCATTGCATTTCTTGGTTGATATCTTCTGCACATTATGATTTGGATTTGGGTTCTAGTTTCCTCTGGATTTTCATTTCACAACTATTTGGGGACAATCCTCTTTCGCATGGTCCAGTGCTCTGCACTATGTGCACGTTGTACACAGATTTGGCAGTTACGGGCCAAGTGTCTTGGTTAATTACAGTTGTAACATATTATCTGTCCTCTTCCTCCCCTACCAAATTTCCTCTGCCTCGGCCTCTACCAAAGTTTCCTATGTTCCTTGGATTAAATCCTATTTGATTATTATATTGAGGACCATTTGCTTTTGTTGCATCATTCTCCTCTTGAATCTTGTACATATATGATGTGCTCTCCCTCATTAAGTCAAACGTGCGGAAATACTACTCTTCATGTCCCACAAACTTACAAAAATTGAAAAACAAGTTCCTTGGTGTACTTTGATACTTCTGTAGTAATGGAAACACAATTGGTTGATGGACCCATTTCTTACATATCTCGCAATACGCTCCTCCTGGTAATGGCTTCAATGCTTTAGTTTCCAAATACTACATGAATGTTGGGAATTCGACCTTGTCATGGCCTTCAGTCTTGCACTTCATACACCATAATTTCTCTCATTTCTCCTTCGTTTTGTAAATTCTTCCAGTTGAATCGTCAATGCAGCCAATTGCATCTAAACCTGTGTCATTCCTCCATTGTATCCTATAGGAGATAATTCCAATTTCATTGCAATTTCCAGTGCCTCGAGCTGTGACACAACTTTTTGTTCTATCAATGGCCTACGAATGTGTGGTAGAAGCCCTACAATAAACCATTCCTGATGTTGTTGATCTGGGATCTAGAAATTCAATCTACCCATCACATCCTTAAACCTTTGATCGAAATCCCACATTGACTCCATTTGCGCCTGTTTAATATCCTTTCGTTATGTAATGTATTGTGACTCCGACTTTGGCTTCTTGAACTCTTTCAATAACACTTGTCTTATCTCTACCAAATTCTTGGCATGTCCCATATGTGTGGTACTCTGCAGCTTCATGTACCAGACCAACGCACGTCCTCTGAATGTTGTTTCCAATTGAGAAATCTTCACAACCTCATCCTGTATGTTCTTAGAAACCCAAATTGTCTCGCAAACAAATAGATTTTGTTATGGGTCCTCTGACCCCACTCCCTAGAACTTTGGCAGCCTAAGGGTGTTTTTTACCCCGACCATGTTTCTTTGTTTATTCCCTCTGCTTGGTGATGTTGGTTGACATTGACTTTGACTCTGGACACTACTTCCACTGCTCTAATTGTTACTACTTTGTCCTCTCTAGCTAACTACAATTTCTTTTGACAAATCTTTGACTGTTATTTATTTTTGTGGTGACACACATGGGGTCATGGATTCGACATAGGACCCTGTCTAAGTAGAACTTAACGGTTCTTCTATTATTGGACTAGACTAAAACTCCTCTTCTTCTCCTCCTATATATGGTATCTCCACAATTTGGACTATTGTGCAAGTTTGTCTCCCCTCTGGCTCACTATGTAGCTCTCCTTTCTTTGCCCCATTATTTTTCCTCTTGTACCTCCTTCCTCCATGAAATACTCCAAACTTGTATTCTTCCTCTAGTATACCTCCTTCTTGCATCCTCGGTCCCCCCCTTCATTTTTTGTTTCTTCCTTCATTCTCTCTTGTTCTCAAACTATCCTCTTTTCATCCCTAGGTTTCCCTATGTGCGTGAACCCCCTTAGCAGTTGGATTGCATTGTCATCATGCACTTGTCACACAACGACATCTTTATCCATGTACAATCTATGAAAAACTATGATATATATCCTCCTAGTATGTTATCCAACCAGAAATCAACTGCACGATTATTTGGGTTACTTACAGAATTCGGTTGTATTACCAACTCAGGTATCCAATTCCTTGGCATTTCAACTTTGTACCTTCCAATATTCTCCACTAATATTTCTAGCCACTCAGTTAGAAAAATTGGAGATTCACCGAAAAATATTTCATGCAGTTCTATGTACACATATCTTTGCATCCATTTCTTGTCACTCATCCGAGGGTTTCTATTCTCTTGTCGAGAAAACTCTCGTTCCTTCCTTTCCAAAAATTTTGAAATATCCTTCTTAGTTGGCCTCCAAAACATTCCCTTAGTCACAAATTCTAGGTCTCGACAACAAAATAATTTGTTGGTGTTGCGTGTGGTTTGTAAGACCCTAGGTTTGAGTTATCTATGACCAAAAAAACCCACTAGACACTGGCCCTTTTGGCATCACCCGTTTGCGCAGATGAAGTCTCACCCAAGGTATCTATTGGGAATAGAAGAAGAAGGTTTCTACAGTAGTGAGGGAATGAGAGGTGACCATTATGTTCATTATTCCTTATTAGTTTTGTGTGTGTGATTCTATCCTTGTTCTATACTAACTACTTAGTGATTGAGATTCATACTATCATTCTATTCCAGATTACTGCATAAACTCATTGTTGTAACAATTGTGAATATTTTACTATGATTAAACATAAGAAAATTCTATTCTACTATGCATCCAGACGAAATTCATAAGCAATCACATAAAAGACATACGACACAATATTTAACATGGTTCACCAAACTCTGGGCTATGTCCACAATGTCTATCTTCTTTATTATGATTTCGTTAATTTCTTCTGGCTTGCGCACTGTGCTTACAAATGTATATCATAGTTATCTCTCTTCTCTCCTAGCCTAATCGCTCTGCAGTGAAATCCTCTGTCTCTCTGCATCATCTCTTACATTCAGATATTGATTCTCCCCCTTCCCTGCCTATCCTATCAAACTTATTACTGATAGACATTTTCAGGAGTCTGGAACAGGCTCCATAATATTTCCCAAGAATAATCACACGGAGGAACCCCTATTCTCCCAACCCATTACATATTTATACCTAATATTTAGGGCTTAAAGCCCTATTTGACTCCTCCCAAAACCCTATTACATTATATGGCAACTCCATTTAACTGGTTGTTCAGTTTCTTTCTCTTGCTTTTCCATATGCATGTTGCTTTTTCACTTTGACAGCTTATTCTTCCTGCTTTTGCGCATCCTTCCATCTTTAGCATGTCGAGCAGTCATCCCTCCTTTTTGATCGCTCTCTTCTCCTATTGTATTCTCTACTTTATTCGCCTCTTTTATTTATTTCCTTTTTCTTCTTTATTCTTCTCTTACTACATGTTGTACTTCTAGGTACGCCTTTGTTGCTCACTTTCCTCCTAGATGTGCCTCATCTGTGCACTCCCTAATCTTCCTTCTTCTCATGTGCACTTCGTCTATCCTTGGGATTTTTCCCAAAACTGTATCCCAAAACTACCTATCCAATAACATGATTGAAAATTATCATGAGTACCTCGTAACCAACCATCCCTGAGTGGATGAAAATTTTTTGCAGGCGTATCATCTTCAAACTGTTGAATGATTGAATCATCTAAGCATGAAAACCATTTCTTTGAAGGTAACACATCAATATTTTTCATTTGAAAACTACCCTCCATGTCGTAAATGGGATCTCCATCAAAAAGGAAAAAGATCACATCCCTTCTATGCCTCCCAATATATATTAAATCATTAATGTGGTGATCAACCACATTGGAGGGGTCCTCCATGAAATATTATTGAGACTCATTGCTTCTTCATCTTCATGTGCAGGAGAAAATAATGATTGGAAAACTTCATCTTCATTAAATGGGAGAATGAATATCGATGTCTCATCGAGGTTCTCAACATGTTTCACTTCATCGGAGCTCTCTTCATGGACATGTTCTTCAAAACATTCTTCATTACTAGGGGAAATAGGTACTTCATCCAATGATTCATCAATAGGTAGAGAAGAAACTTCCCTCAAGTTCTCAATTGGATCCAATGGAAGTATTTATTTCCTAAAAACATCCTCAAGGTCTTGAATAGTATCTTCAAATCGTTGGGATCACGGTCCACAATGCTTGAGAAATTCTTGGATGAATATGCTTGTAGAGGATAATCCCTTTATGATACAAGTAGACCTGATCAAATTCCTTTGTTTCTTATCTAGATATAAAAATAACAATTGTGTGAGAACATCATATTGGGTTATCTCATGTATACCAATGTATTCGGTAAATCTGACAACATGTGTAATGGTCGAACATGGATCACCATCAAATTTTGGGACATCATACCACCTTTCTGGCAGGAATTCATCATATACTTCCATGATACATCAATGGAGTCACCAGATGAACTCTATGAAAGGCTCATAAAAAATTACAAGGGAACTTCCCTCAAATGGAGTCGGTAGGAAAGCTAGGTAAAGGATTTGGGGTAGATTTTCTAAGTGTCATTATGGGTAAAAAAGGATTCAAAATCCTCCCCAACAATGATGCCAAAAATTTTATAGCGCATTTTTTAGTTTGGGAAAATCCCAACCCAAGAAAAAATTGTGTGACACAATTGGGGACACCTATCACTGTTAACTCAATATATATCCCCCTTGTTTTAGTGAAGGGAAAGTCCAATACAAGGGAGGATTCATGGGTAACCCTAAGGGGATTACAAGGGGAGAAGAAAGGAGATAGAAGAATACCCCTAGAGGTCAAGGTATAAGATGGATTTGAGGCTTGAGGAGAGAGTCTTTGGAGTTGGTAAATGGTTTCCAAGGTTGTGTGCCTACAAAACATTGTTAGACAAACCAAAACAAGATCAAATATGATGATATAAGCCTCAATACAAGTGGGGAATCAACAAGAAATATTGTTGTCCCAAAATTGCAGTTGTAAGGAAATATATATTAGCAGTGAAGAAGTTATGACAAATGCAAATTAAACCATCAAAATCAAGTGTATGATATTGGAAAATAAACCTTGCAACTAGTACACAATGTTCCAATGTTTAGACCAATACTTTGATGACAAATGAGGGTTGTTAATGAGTGTTATCAATAAGTATTTATGACAGCCCTATTATCCCCATTTTGTGGGATAACTAAGGATATTATGTCTCGAGGCCCTCAATTTGCAGATATGGAGTGTCGAGAGACTACATGACCAACAATATCCACTTGTGCAGATGAAGACCCTTCTCACCACCATAGAGGTCATAGATTTTCAGATTGCATCCATCACACCAACTCTCTTCCAAAAGGCACTGGACCTTGCTCCATGAGGTACAAATCAAGTATTATGGTAAGTGTCATTTCAATATTTGAGGCATTTGAGTATGTTGTATCTTAGACTGCTTTAGATTTCATGACATATGCTTGGACATTATGCCTTTTTCCCTGCTTCACCTTGGTGGTTGACATTGTTCCCTAGTAAGTGGTCTTCCTCAGGAATGGGTTTTCTACTAGAAATTCCCTTGAAGATCCATTGTACCATTCTCAGCCATACTTACTACTTTTCATCACTTAAACCCCCCATTTCCTTGGATCTTGGGATCTTAGGGTGTATTGACCCAAGAATGGGTTGTCCCTCATTCTATGGGAAGAAGGGGTTGAAGGCCTAGAGGGATTGTTGTTGGGTAAAAGATAAAATCCCATATATAAACCTTCTAGATGCTTTTCTCAGGGATCCCCCAAGAAAGAAATGAAATGATTATCTATAAGAAAAGGGGGACCCACAAGAATAAAGTATAGAATGACTAGGGGGTTAGTTGGAGGATAGGAGGTCCCATCATGAGCCAGCCTATCATGATCATGGGTATCTAGAGATATGACATTACCATCATCTAGCCACCAAGCCAGGATAGTGGCTCTTAGTTGCACAACTGAGAGAAAGGGGGTCTCATCACGATCCATCATTCTCATCTCCGCAAGGTATTTGTGAGTGACATTGTCGTTATCTGGACACCACACCATGATAGTGGCCTTCAACTCATCCTTAACATACGAAAGAAGCAAAGAATGAAAAAATGATGGGCTTGAAAAAATTGCAGTGCAAATGAAGGTGTCACACACCCTCTACATAGGAACCCACAAATGAGACACTACAACCCCTTGTATTTCATGAACCCCATGCTCATTGAGTCTTGATCTTTAACCACTTCATCCACCTTACATGGATTAGAGAGGGATCACTTGGAAACACTCCTTGACCTAGGGAAAGATCTACCCAATAGGACACCCTGTCAACCCTCCCATATCCAAGCTTGCCAAGTCGCATAATGACTTTGAGCACTTACTTGTTTGAAAGGGTAATATTTTATGCACATTCTTAGGTGGATCATTTATTGATTTGATTTACTCATCATGATACTTTGACTTGACTTGAGATCCTTGGAGGGCGTGTTTATTTCTCTTTGCAGGACCTAGTTGGTGGATAGTTTTGGAGGAACAAGCCTAGCTTGGGATTCTATGGGGCTTGAAGCCCACAGGTTGGATGCCAAGGTCCTGCATGTCAGATGAGAGAGACATACCTATGGAGGTGTAGAGAACACCTTGGATGACATGACCTAGCCCTTGCATGCCAAACATTTTTCCTAGGAGAGGAAAAATATCATCTTTTGAAGGCTTAATGTCATGCTTGAGGGGCTTGAGGTGGTGATGAGTACACATGGCATGTTTTGAAGGAAGGAACCCTTGTATAATGGAATGGAAGGTTGGATTTGTCACACTTGGCCTTTGGAGGCCCAAACCTATCATCTCCAACTCAACGTTTGACCTAAAAGTGCCAAACGTCCCTCCTAAAGGGGTGATGTCACTCTTAGGGTTTTCATTTGTGCAAAAAGTGAATTTAAAGATGAATGTTTAATATTGTTAGTTTGCAAGGGGTAATATAAGGGTTGTGGACCCTTTGTCTTATTTTTTACCCTTGCTAATGTGGACAAACTATGTTAGTGACATTTTGTATAAATAGAGATCATAAGATCTCATTTTGAAATCACAACTCTCCCATTGTGAGAAGTATTGGACTGGAATTTTCGCTCTCTTTGGCTAGTGTCTCTCTTGTGCTCTTGTGTATGGCTATCTCTTTGGTCATTGGTTGATGGAAGTGATTTTCTAGCCTTGGAAGCTGCTTCTTTTCTATTTGTGGTGGTTTATCTTAGCATTTCCTTGAATTGGTAAGGATTTTTACATTGTGCTATCATTTTTTTATTCAAGTCAAGGTTATTTTGATAGATCTAGGTGGGAAGTATAAGGGAATACACCCAACGATAGCCTCCATCACTTTATGCTTAAATTATATTGGTTTAACAAGGGTTTTCTAAGAGAAGTATAAGTGCATACACCCTCTTAGCCTAAACACTAGCTAGGGATACTTGCCTTGGGGAGTAAGAGGATTTCACCCCCAAGGAGGTAGTACCTATAGCTCTTTATTTGCTTGACTCCATTAACCCAATCATTAAAGGCACTAGTCATTACTTGTTGCATTGGAGAAATAAATTGCTTCCTTGCTAAACGTGAACTTTTCAAGTTTTGAAGTTGTCTCCTTGGGAAGTTGTTCCTTGAGCCTTTGGCTCTCTTGCCTCATTGAGACGTCCTCTTTCAAACAGTAATTATTTATTCTATTACAAAACTAACCTACAACCATAAGGCTACAAAAAATCTAACCCTTTAACCCCTAATAACTCCTAAACTGACCCTAGGACTAACCCATAATTTTTCCCTAATTCTCTACTAACCCTAGCACACTTGTTGGGCTAGTTAGAAGTGGTTTCTAGTGGCTGATTTTTTTGCTATTAATATTAGTTTGCTATATCCATAAGGCTGATAAATGTCACTGGAGCAAGCTTTTGTTTCAACCTTGCGTTTTTTTCTAGTGTATTGCTTAATCATTGATGAGTTGAGATAGCTCTCACTAGCTTGTATCTTGTTTATTTTATCATATTCTTAGCACTTATATTGCACCCTTTACTATAGTTTATGAGCTGATATATATCATTTACGTTTTCTGCAATTAGGAACAACAATATTAACTTGCTTTTCCAGCTAACATATTTCAAGCATCCTTGGTTTTCATTGTGTCTCAGGTAGGTACTTTACTTTCACCAGGCCACTCAACTCACTTGGAAAACCTTAATCCTTCCCAAGACTCTTTTCCAAGCTCTTCCTATCATTTATAATTTACCTCTAGGGACATCCATTCATACTTATCATTTTCCATCGAGATTCACCCCTTGAGGTGACTACCTCACCTCTAAAGTGACGGGAACACCTGCCTAAGGTGACAGTGGGTAGGTTCTCTCCCAGTTGTTTCCAATTGGTGGTTGGGTCAGGCTTTGCCCAACCTACAACTTGTGCGATAACAAGCCCAATGGTTGTAGAATTTCTTTTCTACAATAACAAGTTCTAACCACCAAAATCAGCAAGTAAGCCACCCAAACAATAGCTCTTAAATAGTAGATCAATTATCACAACTTGCAAGTAAATTTTAGTTGTGGAAAAGTGAATAAAGTGAGTGATAAAGAGTGTTTTGTTGTAGCCCTAATGATTTTAGCTTAATGCTTATCAAAGTAAACCAATCACTTAGTAAATCAATATGCCCTTGGGGGGCAAGATAGCCAATATTATGTAAAATTTTAATCCAACTTTAAACAATTCAATCTCTTAACTTTCACATTTACCAATGCAACAATATTCAATCTCCAACGCAATTAGTTCCTTATCTATTAGGTTAATGGAGTCTCTTGCTTGATCAAAACCAAGTTAAACTAGGTTTTGATGATCTTCTATGGGTGTAAACCCTCTTGCTCCCTAGAGAAGATAAACCCTAACACGGTTTTGCTACAAGTGTGTAAACCCTCTTACTCCTTGGAGCAATCCTTAAGACTTTTCAATAACAATAGAAGAAAATTCCTTTATGGAGGGTGTATGCCCTTATACTCCTCCAAGGGTTTGATTATGTAACCTTGAAATTAAGAAGAAAAACACAAGATTGCATAAATTCCTTACCTAATCCAAGAAATACCATGCAAAACACTTACTTATCAAAGAAATTCCATCCATTTTCCAAGAAGAAAGCATCCAAGAGAAATCACTAGCCTTTATTCCACCAATAGACAAGTGTTGCATCCATAATGACCAAAAAACAAGAGAGAGTGAATTGCCCAAGAGGGCCGAAATTTCAGTCCAAGAGAAAATGCTCAAGCGATGTGTTATGATTTTGTGACAAGTGACTTGCCTCATATTTATATGCGGAAAATCAACCCTAGTTTGTCCACTTTTTACAATTAAATCCATAATTTTAGGCTAAAACATAAGTTACAAATCTAAATAAGCAAATTGTTTTTCCTTTTTTCCCACATGGGCTACAAGATGACCAAAAATAATCAAATGATGGGATGTTATCCCACAAAAGCTCTCTCCAAGGTGGCATGTGCTATGGGAAATCCTCCAAAGGATAGGACATCAAGCTAGAAGAGTGTCGCATCATCCCCAAATCAAGCAATGGAGTGGGGCTTCAAGCCCACAACATCACGAAATGTGCAAATCATGCCAAACGTTCCATAAAAAATGTGACCTCATACCTCCCAAGAGGGACATTCGGGCATAGGAGGGTGATGCCATCCTTCCTTCATGGTTCCAAGCATCGTTCAAGTGCTAAAATCACAAGGGTGATGTCGATTATCAATATTCTAATATTGATAAATATTGATAGACAAGGGTTTTAAGTGACACTTAAAATGGTAGATACACCAATATGGTGGTAGGATTATGTGGGAGTGAGTTATGGAATGGATTGATGTTGTGTAAGGGTACATTGTATTAATAATAGATACGAGGCAATTCTAATAAAGATGATTTTAGTTTTAATTGGTTTTAAGATGTCAAAGGAAAATAATGGATGTGAATCCCAAATCTTGATCATCCATCCTCATCTAATATCCAAATTACAATGATCATTAAACAGCCTAAAATTGAGAATCTAGATATAATTAGCTATTGAAAATATAATCTTTTTAAAATTTTATAATTTTTTTTGTTTTTTATAAATGAATAATAAATTCAAAATTTTATAATTTAAGTTTTTTGAAGGAGATTTTTGAATTAAGTTTAAACCACTTGAAAAATCTAATATTGAAATTACAATGATCATTAAACATAATTGAGAATGTAGATATAATTAGTTATTGAAAATAAAATCTTTTAAAATTTTATAATATTTTTTTGTTTTTTTATAAATGAGTAATAAATTCAAAATTTTATAATTTAGATTTTTTGGAAGGATATTTTTGAATTAAATTTAAACGACTTGAAAAGTCAAGAAGGATTCAATCACTACTAATAATCATTATAATTAAATTCAAGTCAGGTTAGCATTAATGTGACAATGATGCTCATCATTCATTCGCGACCTGGTGGAGGAATACGGTTCACCATCACCATCACCCACTCTGAATAAAAGAAAAAAACAACACAACTTTCGATTCACCACTACGAGAGACCACTCCATTTCAGTTAATAGGAAAGCAAAAAGCAACCACTCCTTTTCAATTTACGAGAAAGCAAAAAGCAACCTCTCCATGCTCCAACGGTCATTCAACTCGATGGATTTAAAACCAGGCTTCGATCGATCTTTATAGATTTTATTATTTAGACAGATCTCTCGGATTGATTTCCTTATTTTCATCCACGTTCCTGGCTGCAACGATTTTATTTTATTTGCTTTCATATTTACGTTCCTGGCTGCAGCGATTTTATTTTATTTTCATCCTTTCTTCATTCTTCATGCTTCTTTCTTGTATTTTCCTTACAAGACTTGATCTGCTAGTTTTGGATGCATTGTTTGTTTCTGTGTTTTTGCGGTGCACCGCATTTTGTTTTTCATTTTTTTTTGGGTACATTGTGAGTTTCTTATGCAAGATCATCGCATGACCAGAAAAAATCAATGGGAGTGCTCTGAATCGACATTATGCCAAAGGTAAGATAAACCATTCCCTTGCTATGAGTAGTTTGAGATAATATATTGTACAGATTTTGATGTAAGTAGGAGAGCAAGCTGATTTGATTAATGCATGTTGGCCAAAAATGAACTGTATATTTTGCAGTGATGGAAATCATTGGTATTATAGGTTTTGTTTGACAAGAAATTGATGCGTGCAATACTGTGCAGGATTATACATATCATTAGCATGGATTTGAGAAAAGTTTCAGAAGAGTTATCAGGCACGGAGATCAGAGATATGTCAATATTATGGAGGTGAGCTTCTTAAATCACTGCTAATTTAATCTTAAATACTAAGGATTAAAATAGCCACATATGCCAATATTATGGAGGTGAGCTTCTTAAATTGCTGCTCATTTAATCCTAAATACTAAGGATAACAAATAAAATTTGCATCACAACAAACACAGAATTCATGGGAATTTTATTACTTCTCACTTTTTGTTAAGATAAAGAAAACCTAATCTCTTTTATTCATCTCTGCATATTTTTTTTTAATAAAATTTATTTTTAATAAAATCTGTCAAAAAAAAATGTTAGAAATGCCTATCACTTTAAAAGATGACACTATTTATTGTACCTACAAACAAATCATAAATCATGTCATCTTTCCTGTTTAAATATAAGTTACATACAAATGATTGTCATCTTTCTTGTTTAAGTATATGTTACATACGCTTTGTGATAAAATTGATTTTGAAAATTTTCTCCATAGAATCTGTTATATTGAATTGATCAATTGATTTTGAAATTTTGCGTTCATACAATCTGAATATAAAGCTTATGTAGAGTGGGATATTTTTTTAAATAATGTGTGAAACATTCATGCTTACTAATTATTTTCTTAGCTCATTCACACATATTTCCGTCTCATAGAGATGATCTTTTAAAATTAGTGTTTCTAATTACTAAGTCATGCACTTGAAGTTATAAAAATTAAAATCGAAACAGGGGAGACTCCATAAAATTTTAATTTTAATTAGTAATTATCTCATTTATTTATTACCATAAAGCAAATCTACTTTAATGATTTAGTGTTTTGTTAAAATTTTTGACTTTTTTTAATTTTTTGTTGGAGTTTGTTCTACATTGAAATTTTGCCTATCTTTTGTTGAAATTTGTTTTTTAAGAGATTTTTTAATATAAATTTTATAAATAGAGATTTTTTTTTTACCTACTAAAAAATCATAACTATCTTTAAGAAGTGGTAGGCAGTTGTTGGAGCTACTTAAGTATCAGTAACATAGTACTTATTAATAAAATAGGTTTTAAATTTTTACTTTAAAATTTTTTCAGAATTTTTTTATTTGAATTTTATAAGGTGAACTTGTTTCTTCTCCATCCTGAAAAGTGAGTACTAGTTTAAAGATCCATATTTCAGTGCTTTTTATATATAGGTTTTTAAATTTTGCATACATTTTCTTTATAAAATTTGTAATATTAATTTTAATTTTGGGTTGAAATTTTTATGAAATTTTAATATTAAAATGGTTTATTCTAGATGCTTAAAAAATCATAACTATCATCAGAAATTTATGAAATTTTAATATTAATATTATAAGCAGGAATGGTTTATTCTATATGTGAAAACAAATCATAACTGGTTAAACATAAGTAATATAGTACTTTCTCAGAAAACAGGTTTTTAATTCAATTGATACAAAATAAATGATGCTTTATAGATGCTTAATAAGGTTATATAATTTTAAAGAAAAATAAATGATGTAACATAGTTATCTTCTATATATAAAAGATCATGCTATAGTTAGTGTACCAACTCTCTTTACCTTTTCTTTGCTATTATGTATGCTCCGCTAAACATCACATATTCCCAGAAATTTAAGCAAATAATAATGAAAACTTTTTTCTTAAGCAGCATGAGATGCCTCACACTACCACTTAGAGATCAAATTAAATTAAAGTGGAAGAATTATATTTGAATGTGAAGGTTTAATTTAATTTTAATTTTTTGAAATTAATAAGTTAAAATAAATTATTTATTTTATATAAATATAAAAATAGTATAAAAAAAATATGTATAAAATGATTATTTCAAAATTGAAAAATCTAACTCTTAATTTTCAATTATGAAAAATCTAACCCTTTTCAAATCTAATTCTTTTCACCAACCAAAACATAGAGTATTGTTTTGAAAACAATGTGCAACTTTACAACCAATTACTTAGATTCCCCCATATATCTTGTGCATATGGATAACCTTGCACTACCTTGAGAGATCATGTGTGCATATGAATGAACTTGCTTGTGTGCATATGGATGAACTTGCTTTGCCTTGAGATCATATGTGCATATGGATGACCTAATTTCTTTTTTCATTTCTGTTGAAATTTTTAAAAATAAAATCTGTCATTTTAAGCTTATAAGTGGGTACTATTTAATTTATTTACAGACAAATCATTGCCACCATTGTAATTTAAATATCTGTTACATATGCTTGTAGTTTAAATATTTGTTACATATTGTGATAAAATTGATTTTGAAATTTTGACTTAGTGTTCTTGTAGTGTTCTTGTATATGAGGAGATATTTTTTTAATAATGTAATGTTCGTGTATACTTATATATAGAGAGATATTTTTTTAATTCATGGGCTAAATGTTCATGCTTACTTATAATCTTCTTAACTCATTTATACATCTCCCTCTTGTGGAAATGGATTTTTTATATTATCAGTGAGGATATGAAAACTAGTATCAGAAAAGAAGAGACTAAATGGAAAAATTTATTTAATTAGTAATTATTTTTTTAACAGAAAGCAAATCTACTTTAATGATTTAGTGTTTTGTTGAAATTTTTGACATATTTTGATCTTTTGATCATTTGTTGAAATTTGTTTTATATAAAAATTTTAACTTATTTGTAGTTGAAATTTGATTTTTATGAAATTTTTTATATAAATTTTATAAATAAAGGTTTATTTTAGATAGGAAAAAAAGGATAATTATCTTTAAGAATTGGTAATTGGAGCTACTTAAGTATTAGTAACATAGTAGTAATAAAATAGGTTTTATTCCAAAGTATTTTAAGATTTTTTTTATATTAATTATAAAATAGATTTAAAAATATTGTTTTTGAATTTTTTTCCAAATTGATATTAATTATAAAATAGATTTAAAAATTGTACCTTTTCTAATTTGATATTAATTATAAAATAAATTTAAAAATTTTACTTCTGAATTTTTTCCCCAATTTTTTATATAAATTTTGTAAGATAACATTGTTTTTTCTAAATCTGAAAAAGGAATAGTTTAAAGATCCATATATCTTCTCATATATAGCAGTGCTTCTCATATATAGGTTTTTAAATTTTGCATAAATTTTCTTTATAAAAAATTTAATATTAATTTTAATTTTGCATTATAAAATTGTTAGTATTAATATTATATAAGTTTTTTAATTTTTCATTATAAAATTGTTCATATTAATATTATATAAGTTTTTTAATTTTACATAATTTTTTTTATAAAAAAATATATTATTAATTTTAATTTTGCATTAAAAAATTTATGAAAATTGTAAGCCGGCATGGTTTATAGTAGATGCGAAAACAAATCATAATTTTCTTTAGGAATTGTTTGGAACTTGTTAAATATAGGTAATATAGTGTTTGCTCAGAAAACATGTTTTTAAATTTTGCATAAATTTGGAATTATGGTTTTGCTGAATCAAATTAATTACAAGAAAATACTAATAATCACATATTTTTCTAAAATTTGACAGGTAGGCGCAACATTCCAAGAAAATAAATGTTGCTATTGCAGAGGCTATTTTAGTAGGCGCAACAATCCAAGAAAATAAATAAATGTTGCTATTGCCGAGGTTATTTTTCGTAATTTCATCAAGTACATTTTCTTTCTCCATAAAAAAATTATTTAGAGAGTTATACAATTTTATATTTCTCCATAAAAATAATTTTTTTGAGAGTTATACAATCTTATATTTCAGAGTGATTGGGGATTCTTGATTCTTTTGATTAATTACAATTATATATTATCTATATTTAATAGATATGTCAAAGAAATTTTATCATTTAATAGATATGTTAAAATTTTACTATTATATTTCTCCATAAAAAAAATTYTTTAGAGAGTTATACAATCTTATATTTTAGAGTGATTGGGAATTCTTAAATTTTTAGATTAATTACAATTATATATTATCTATATTTAATAGATATGTAAAAGAAATTTTATATAATATATATGTCATAATTTTACCATTCCCGTTATAACTTTTAATGAAGTTATATAACTCTAAAGAAAAATAAATGATATAACATAGTTATGTTCTATTTATAAAAGATTATGTTATAGTTAGTGTATCAACTCATATTTACTTTTTATTTGCAAAGCTTTTTGTATAATTTATTCTTATAAATGGACTATCTAGTATGTATGCTGCCCTAAGAGAAATATCACACATTTTCAGAAATTTGGACAAATAATAAGGAAAACTCACGAAAATGATGCTACTACGGATCATATCAAATCAAATTGCGAAAATTGGGAAAAGGATTACATTTAGAAGGGCTAGTTTTATGCGTCTAAATTAATAGGGTTAA